>LFZO01000277.1:0-45735 GCA_001578225.1 Pseudocercospora musae | reverse complement strand
CTAAATGTTTCTAGAAGGGCTACTAGTAACTACTAAATTTTCCTCTCCTTAGTCTTAATATCCTTAAACTAGGGAGAGATAGATACTACCTTCCTAGCTATACTACTTAGGCTCTACTATACTTTATTAATTATTTAACCCTCTTCTATACTAAAATTAGTATACTACTAGAGTAAACTTCTCCCTATTACCTATAGTTTCCTCTTATATTTCCCTTTTGCCTAGTCCTATAAATACTTTATATATTTAAGCTCTTAACATTTATCCTAATTATCTTCTAAAATGTAGATAAACATCTTATATAATGCTATTACATTATAAACCTTATAGCTTACTCTTCTAATTAACTAATCTAAAGATTCTAATAATATTGTTAAGACATACTTAGATAGTATAGATACTAGGGTATTAAGGACTACTTTATCTAGTACCTATTTAACCTTTAGCTTTATTAGGTATATCCTAATAATCTTGAACTATAATTCATGATTCTCCCTTATTAAGATTAATATAGCCCTTCTCTTACTAATTCTACCTTCTTAATCTATAATTTCTTCTATAAATCAAACCTAAACAAACTCTAGAAACAAGCTCTTTCTTCAATCTAAAAATAACAGTTTCTAGATAGCTACCTTCCTTAGTTAGTAGATCCCTAGCTCTACTAGGCCTATTAGTTTTGAAGGTTACTAAAAACTTGGTATAGATTCCTACTCTATAGGGCTAATAACTTCCTTAAGTCCTTCCTAACTATTACAACCTATAGGCTAGGGTATTAGTAGTACTAAGTGCTAAATCTAAGGCTTATCTAAAGGTACTTAAGACTTAGGCTTATCTATTCCCTTTACACTCTTAGCGATCTAATACGCCTTAAGTAAGTATACCTTACTAGGTTCTTTTATAGCTTATATATATAGGGCTTCTTCATACAATATGTATAGGTCTACCTTAAGTCTCCCTCTCCTATTTTGCCTCTTCCTTCTAGGACTAGACTTATAGGTTTAGGAGTAACCTATACTACTTTAGTCTTTCTACCTTATAGTTGCAAACCCGGGCTTATAACCTATCGAGCTAAGGAGGGCCAATAGGTATAAATGGATTATAAACTATAATAGAAGCTATAAGGAATAGTAGGGGCTAAAGTAGGAATAGTAAGTATATTATTATTGTTTTTAGGTTAGAGCTAAACCTAAAAGGTATTAGCTTAGATTAGTTATATAATAGTTATTATGTAATCTAGTCTACCTTAGTATCCCTTACTAGGTTACTAACTAGACTATATATTCTAATACTCTCTAGAGTAATCTTAGATCTTAATAGCCCTTCTAGGACTATAATACTATTACTATCTAGACCTTATAATCCCCTACCTAAGATTTTTTTAGAAGCCTTAGTAGTTAAGATAGTCTAAATAGGCTTCTATAGCTATAGGTCTATTAAGATAGTAGATAGGTATCTAAAAAGCTACCTAGATCTTCTCTAAAAGATCTATAGAATCTATTCTCTAGATCTAAGATATATAGAAGCTATCTAGATCTAGATAATAGTCCGATATATAAATTATAAGGCTATATAAGCTTAGAACTCCTACCTTATATTAGGTTTTATAAGACTTATATATGAATATAGAACCCTACTATTAAACGTTAAATTTCTATAGACTATACCTATAGTATAGCTCTATTAATATATAAATCCTACGTTTACTAGTAACTTAGTAAGCCTATTAAGAAGTCGTATCGCTTACTAATACTATACTCGATAGTATTTATTCTTTTTTTTACCTTACTATCTATATTATATATATATTTAGGCTAGCGAAGGAGAGTACCTATACGCGGTACTAGCTACGAACCTATAGGCGACGATATCGTCGATAGAGCTAAATCTCTCCTATCCCCGAGGATACGAAAACCGGCGCCTAGACGTAAAGGAGTCTAGCTCTAAGGCGACTAGCTATTTAGAAAACTATCTAGCTACCTATCGAGCCTAGCGTAGCTATAACTATTATAAGAACTAATACTAAGTCGATAGGCTAACCTTTCTAGGGAGGGAATCTATCCTAGGAATAAGGAACTAGAGTAGTAACCTAGGACTAATTATCCTAAAGAGAAGGGAGGAATAACTAAAGAGGAGGTTTTAAAGATTACTAGAAGGAGGAGGAAATATAGAGGACAAAGTACTTAGTATACCCTATAGCCTATAGCCCTTAGGGGAGTATAGCCCTTAACTTGCTCCCTAGGCCCTAGCTCCTATAGGGATACTAATAATATTAGTTCTAAAGGCTAGGTATCTAATACAAACTACTCCTTATACCGTATATAAGGTAGCCTATAAAGAATACCTAAGTATAGAAGCTAATATAGGGAGTCTAATTTCTATTTATATAGGTTATATAACTAGATACTAAGTAAGGATTGGGATAGTTTATAGTTTAGTAGAGAGCTAATATAGAAGTTAACTAGAAAATAGGAGGAATAATAAAGACCTATATTTAAAGGGGAGGGAGGAAGGGGAGGAAAGGGATAGGGGTACTACCCTATCCCCTAAACTAGATATCCCTCCTACCTAGCTTAAGAGCTATAAAGGAATAAGTTAAAGAAAAAGATATTAAACTAGAGGAGGTAGACATAATCTAGTTAAGGCGATAGAGATATAGGGGACCTCTTAATGTTTAAAAGACTAGTACAAACAAGGGTAGGGCTTAGTACCCCTAACAATATAATAGAACGTAGAGGTTTTTAATACTATATAAAGCTAGTAGGGACGTTAAGGAAGTTAGGAAGGCCGAGTAAAGGGCTTTTTCCCTCCTAAGGAACTCTAGAGATAGCTACTTGTCTAGGCTTGGAATAGTATAGCAATATGAATCTACTACTATATATATATTTATATATACTAAGTATAGCTATATATAGAAATAGTATAGTACTATTTAGGTAATTACTATACTAATATTTACTATCTAAGTAACTTCTATACTAATGTATACTATCTAAGTAGGCCTCTTTCTATTCGAGTAATTGCTATGTCAATGTGTGCTATTTGAGTATCTACCCGGATAGAATAGAGATGCCAAGAGTGACACCTCAGGCTGAAACTTCCAACGACACCTCAGAGCTGTTCACGTTGCATGCTCCTGCTATCACACCAATATTATGCTCGAATACTGGAATTTGTCCCAAGCCTGTCTCCGATGATGTCCCCGCACGAATGAACAAAGACGATACGACGAGACCGAGCATTGTTAAAAGAGATGGGATCTGAAAACGGGCTGGCCAGGGAATGGAGTGAATCTTCGGGCGCTGAGACATAGAGATCTTGTTCGTTACACTGGAAATAAGGATGGAAAATGTCACTCAGGCTGCTGCGCAACCCGAACAGCTCACTGCCACAATGCCGGTGTTCTGCTGTCTTGCCCAATGTTGTCTCAGTAATGCGACATTGTTTGCTGAGTGCTGTCACGTAGTTTGAGAACAGTGTGCTCCTATGTCTCCGTCTCAGAGCGCTGCAATGGCCAAGCACCAGGTGAGCAACGTGGGTATCTCAGCACCGGACCGTGGCTACAACTGCAACAGTGCAGCCATGTCATCCGCCTGCTATGCTTGCGATCAGCCACAGCAAAACGACGTCCCCCTCTTTCTGAGCATCCAGACCAAGTCAAGGCACTCCAGATGCAGACATGCCCTAAACATATTCGTCTTATAGGTGAACGACACGATGTATACACTGGTGATCGCTGTGCAAGTGAACACCGCGCTTGTCAGCTTTGGACATTCACTCACGCTGCTAATTTGCCCCACATCTCTTTACCCAAGTTTGCCTAGCTTCATCCGACCCGATTTATTTGCCCAAGTCGAGACCACCGCGCTTCTTCCAGCTTCCCACCCGCATCCCACCCGCAACACTTGGCGCACCCACTTTGCTATCACACCCGAACCCACAACGACATCAATACAAGGTCGCAAGCGCCTTTCCATCCACCGCATTCGTCGCCGCCGCTATGGGCGCAGTACTCGGCCGGCCTGGCATGCCGCTGGCAGTACTCGCCGCGCTCTTCAGCAACTATGGCAACACCCCTCGACTCGACCCACCGCAGTACTCCCTGGCATCGTACCAGTCATCCTTCTGGCCCACACTGCCTCCAGCACCTGCACACAGCTTTGGCGCCAGTCAACACAACGCGACCTCTCAAGAAGTGATGGCTGCGACGAGCGGCGCTGACGTGATTGGTGGCAATATTACTTGGGTATTCTCTCCTCACGCGTCATTCCTTATGCAATTTGCCCTCTTCTTTCTTGCCCGGCTGGCTCCAAACTTTCCGTTGGTGGCATATACCGGACGCTCATATCTTCTGGTAGCTCTGGTGACGCTGGCGATCCAGTTTTTCCCAAGTCCCATTATGTTGCTGGTACAAGACGGTGCTGTGCAGCTACTATTTGCGATCGGCATCGCGGTCTGGCTGTTGCGGAGGGATTGGTTAGCGGCGCGCATAATCATCCAATACAAACGCGATGAAGCGAAAGCCAACAATGCTCTGACGACGCTCCTGCGAGATAATCAGGCTTTGATGCGACAGAACGAAGCACTACAAGCTCAGTGTCTTGAGTTCGCGGAAGCGAAGAACAACTCTGAGCGCCAGATCACCGAAAATTCGAAACAGATTGGAGCGCTGAAGGGTAGTCTCAAGGCAGAATGCAAGAAGCATAGTATTACCCGCAACGCCCTGCGAGCTTGGGAGGCACGACGTGTGGAAACAGACGACAAGATCAAACTCGCGGAGATCGCCACAGGATCTCTCGAAGCGCTCAGAAAGAAGAAGCGAGCCCTTCTAGACGAGATTGATGCGCTTCGCAAGGAGCATATCAGAGCTGAGAGAACGGCGAATACGGCGAAGCAACTCGAGCGAGCCGCGGAAGCCCTGGATCGAGCGAACTCTGCAACGATACAATCAGCCCAGCAAAGAGAGCTTGTTGACGAAGTTGGAGAGTTGTCCAAGAGATTGACGGCGGCGAAGGAAGACGAGAAGCAGGCAACGCAGAAAGTCGTGGATCTTCAAGGCAAGCAAGATGCTGGCACACAGAGAGACGTTGGTGCTTCTCTGGAACCGACCTTGGCGTCAGCCACGTCTACGACTTTCGAACCTTCGGAATCGGCATCTGACAAGCCCAGGACAATGCTTGACGCACTCATCAATCCAGAATCCTCGCGACCCACTCCATCCATGAGAGAGCCGCCGGCTGTCCTCGAGGAGCCGACAAGCTTACTTCCTTCGTCGCCCACGCGAGAGCGAGAGCGAAGCGAAGACCAGTTGAGCACCACGTCAGCTCTCCACTCGCCTGGACCTCTCCCCAATGCAGCTCAGCCCAACACAGACTCGATCAGTCCCCAGGCGGCCAAGTTACTGGAATTCTTCAAGGCCAATCCGGCTCCTGAACTGCCGCCGATTAGCACTACGGATCCTGACACTCCACCAACTAGCTCGAATGGTAACCTTGATGCAGTGCTACCGTCGATGAAGCACGCTGTGCAGCCATTGCCAGCGGAAGGAAAGAGCGCTGATGAAGTCTTGCCGATGCATTTGGCGCTCTCAACGAGCAAGGCTTTGCTCAAGACATCAGCGTATCCGGGATCGAGCCTACGAAAAGCGGTCCTGAAAAGCGCTCAGAGCGCCGCAGACGCGCAATTGCTTATCTCGGCCTCTTCTTATGCTGGTCCCACGAGTTCAAGTACAACGGGCTCAAATACCGCGTCAGCGGAGCATGATGCATCTTCCGGCTCACCCGAGCAAAGTGAAGCATCAACTCGCGCGCGTCCCTACAGCAAGCAGACGGTGGGTGAAGTCGTGGCTCAAGACTCATCTCCTTCTGCAGTAGCTCCGCCGTCAACGCGAATTAATCCTTCCCCTCCTTCAAATACCACTCCGGCTTCCACGTCAAAGCTATCGTCCGGTATACCAGGACTCTTCATCAGAAGCGAGCAGCCAACACACATGAGCGGCCCAATTGCACCTCCACTCTGCTTTTACCGTCCACATATGAAGCCAGTCACGAGAAAAGGTGTTGTGAAATCCAAGGGCCAGACTTTCCCTTGCGATAGGAAGGACTGTGTAGGCGACCCGAGCAATTATGACCAGTCGACTGGCAAATTGATCAAATCCGAAGACCTAGAGGCATCGCTCTACGGAGGCTCTAGCAAGGAAACTGAGAGCGCTCGCGAGTTTACTGCGTGGAGCCTGAAACTCTGCTATGAATGCTACGTGGAGGAGGTCCCGCCGAGTGTAGTGGCAGAAGAGGCGGACGAGGCGGACGAGCATCAAGCAGATGAAGATGCCAAAGAAACCGGAGACTCTGGCGAAGGGGCCACACGCGAGCAAAAAGAGAAGCCAGACATGTCTCAGGTAGTCGAAGATCAGGATGTGGATGACGACTTCGATGAGGATGTCTATGGGCAGAAGTCCGAGACTGGCTATGACGAGGCGTGTGAGGAGCAAGACACGAAGGGAGGCGAACAGAAGACTGAAGATCATGATGCAGGTGACGAGTTGGAGAGACTGCTCCAAGAAGAGTTTGACACGCAGCACGCTGAGGACGCATGATCGGCGCAGCGGAAGACAGACGAAGCTGTGCCGGGTGAAACACAGATGGCGAGCGTCCATGGCTTGACGCTGGACGAGTCGGTCGAAGCGACGAATCTGACTGGAGTTGAGAATGCTCCTCCTCCAGCAGCAGTGACGATGCCCGCCCGGCCAGACCCATCTGTCTACCAGGATCCAGGCATGACATTCGACCAGGCTATGGAACAAGCATCCCACCAATCGCGCCACCATGGGCCATATGACAGTCAAGGGGGCTGATCGTGGCGATAGCACATAGTAATCGGGAAGGCGAACGCAGAGGAAGAGAGCAGCAGCGCAGGACTCTAGAGAAAGTGGAAGGCCATTAATTTGCGCCAGAAGCTTCTCTGACAGATCGATACATCTAGACTTGCCTAGACCGGATCCTTCATCCTAGCACAGATGCCGAACAAGTGGAAGGCTCTTAATTGAGCTCAGAAGCTTCTTTGGCTGACGTCGGATCTGACATGGTATATCAAGCGGAAGCCAAACGACGGATATATCCTAGGATCTTGCCGCAAGTTCGATTTCCTCCTCCTCCTCCTCCTCATAATGACGAACCCTAAAGAACAATCATACGCAGCTGGAAACGACCGAACAGCAGAATCCTGTCAATCAAATGTCGTCAGATATCGTTCGCTCGGCGTCGTGTGGTTGAAAATGATCAGCAATCGAACTTTCTTTTGATGCAATGTATGCATGGCCACCGAGGACCGTATATAAATAACCACCAAAACCCAATACTCCAGCAGATGCAAAATGCAACCGACGCCCATGCTGAATCTAACAATTGATCCCGTAATACCAGCACTGGTTCGTCTTTCCCGGATAAATTGCTCCACCCCCATTCGTCAAATACAAATACTGTGCACATCCATCTCCCTTTGGACCACCCGTATGCGTAACATCGCAATTCCTCCCCAGCGTATCCTTGTAGAAGATAGTTCCGTCAGGATGGAAGCCCAGTTGAGTGTTTCCGAAATTGAGAGTCGTAGTGCCATCATGGACCCGGATGCCGTATCCGTGGTTGCTTGGGTTTGAAACGTAGTTGTAGTTCTTGGTTGTTGTGCTGGAATAGCAGTAGAAGGGGTAGCCTGGGTAGCAGAATTGTTTTGCGAACTTTTCGTGTGCGGTTTGACGAAGATCTGCCCGGTGGGCTTCTTGGGCTGCGTCGATTTCGCGAGCTGTGAGAAGAGCGTCTTCTGAGGGGGAGGAGGAGGACGGCACAGGCTGTGAGGATCTTGGTGTTAGTTTTCGTCTTTATCGAAAAATTCTTTCCGTTGTATGATCACGTACAGATGCGTCCGCATTTGCTACAGGAGCTGCGATGGTGGAGCTGATGGCTGATGCGGAGATCACTGCAAGGACTGATCGGAAATGCATCTTGCAATTATCAGAGTGGTTGATTGATGGAGTATTGTCGAAAGTCCAGGCTCTGTCGATGTGACTATCGAGTCTTGTCGTATGCGTCGAAATGTGAAAGTGTTGGTTTGCTGTGAGAAGCTCTCTCTACAAATGCCTGATCGTGATCGTTGAATGAGAAAGCGTTTGCTGAACTGGATGTTGATGTGTTGCTGAGTGATTCGTTTGGAGCTAGGGAATGATGCCCATTATATACCAGATCTCGCGACCAGCGTCTTCACACCCTGTCCTCAATGTCAAACTATCCGAGTCTCGAATGCCCATGGTGAAGCTTTTCGCACCTGGAGCACTTGGCACCAGAGCAGCACGACAAGCTTTTCGCATCGTATTCGCTTTCAGAACGTATGGCCCGGGAATCTGTTCGATTGGCCATCGTCTTCCAATTTCGCTCCCTGTCGCTCGTGGCTTCAAGGAATGGGATAATTTTAGCTCGACTGGGCATGTGAAGCTTGTTTTAAAGTTAGTGTGATGGGCCAACTTTGGCATTGTTATAGAGGCGAAGTACCGAACTCTATCCTGTTCCATTCATATTCTATACCATCCATGTTCCAGTGGACAGCTCCGCGAATAGCAGCCGAAAAGGACCGGTTGTATCGTTGATACTGTTGTAATCTAGCAGAAGCCCTGTGGGAGGTTCCTAAAATTGCTGCCCTTCATGAAGTATCCATGTGAAAATGGACTGCAGGCTATGTTTCCCGAACCTTCTAGCCTGGTATGGTTGACGGATTGAATAAGCGGGCTGCGAGACGTTGTCAAGAAGTTGTACTCGAGCCGGAGATACAACCGACCATGCGTCGGAGCATAAGTATTTTCGTTCATACATGGCCATCTCATACCCCGCGAGAATCAATTCGGTGGCTATGCCCGCCTGCAATCAGAGTGGGCGAGCTGACAGCCTGTGCAGGTACCCTACCTCCTTCTTAGACTCTTCACAGTGACTTCCTCAGTATGTATGCACCTTGTACTACTGAAGCCTGCCATTACTTTTCTCTCTATGCGGTCAAGCGGCTTGAAAGGACAAATGTCGCGTATCATGCAGGTTGAGGCTTATGCGGGTAGATATTCCTCTTTGGCACAGCATACCATTCCGAAGAGAATGATCGCTTATACAAGACAAGGCGTGTTTCCAAAGGTGTAGGAATGAAGAGTACAAGATAGAGTGTTTGGAGAATCCTTGTGCGTAGAGAGTAATTGCTTCTGTATCCCATTGTAGTTGAAATTTCCATAACCAATTGTAAGGTTTTGTAGGTACTGTGGCTGTACAGCAACGCGGCTGGAGCAGAAGTTGGTCTATTCACAGCCTTCCCTTAGACGTTGCAAGCCTCGAAACCTTGGAATCGGCGTCCAAAACGTTTACAGAACATACGAGATCGCCAACAATTACATGGTCTACAACCTCCAAGTCTATACCCTACGACTGCTTAAGGTTGTGGTGTAAAGGGGTACACGCGTCTTGTCGCTTAGGTATCTTCTCTTCTGCCCCCTCAATCTCCTTTCGAAAAGCTGACTCTGTGTTATAGTATGTAGTATTGTCTTGCGTTTGACTTTGGAGTATTATGTACTTCTAATTGTTGGTTTCTCCAAATTCACAAGAAATGCTATATTTAATAGCTGGCTTTTGTTCTTGGATCCTTGGGCGCAAGGAGCAGCGAGTAGGTGTAGTATCGGTCAAAGATCAGTGTGGATAGTGCGTGTTGTGAACCGGAGATGACAGGTGCCAGCAATCAGTATGTGTTGTGAATCGGAGATGACAGGTCCTTGACATCGCCGTAAGAATGTGTAATAGATTAGTCATCACAGAATGTTGGCGTTGTTGTATGTCTGCCAAGGCTGGACATTGGATGTTCGACACCAACAACAACGTCCCGGATCGGCACTCGAACGCCATTGCGCTCCTGAATTCCTCCCACTGCTGCCAGCCAGCTGTCACTTTGAGACCAGGCGTCGTACAGAACATCCACCAACGAGTTATATACTCATTTCGAAGCTGTCTTGGTCCAGTCCAAAAATACACCCATGTTACGAATCGACAGGCCTGGCATGTCTGTTCCATACCAGGCTGATATTGATTACTTCTCTCGAAATCATGTCTCCAAAGCTGGATAGTATGGTTCAGTATTTCCGATGTTCATCGTTGCACTTCCACAGTCAGCGTCGGATCGAAGCTCTGTTACGCTGCAGGCAAAAGTCGGGTGCGTCGATGATCAGGGCTCTTATTGAAGCAGGGCTATTCGTGGCCAGCCAATGGGTGATAGCAGACCTGGTATCCTCGGTGAGTCGTGCAGATTGCTGGAATAGCTGGCTTTGAGTCAGTCAATGCTATGCATTCTCTTTCGTGCTGGGGCGACAGGAATCCGCAAGCGCGCGCCGTGCATCCCTTTTCGGGCACTTTCTTCTTTCTTCCAGCAGAGAGCATCAGCCTCGCCAGCGACATTGATGAATACCACAGCCACGTCAAAGCGTGAAATGCAATCATTGTCAAGATCTTCGAGAATCTCGTCCTTGCAGCAGCAAATGTCGACCTCGCATGCGATATTCACCGTCACAGCCATGTCGAGTGTCTGAAAGTAGATATGGCCATACCAGACTCATTCCAGCTTCTTCTTAGGCATTGGCCTCCTTAATGAGGTAGCGATATACATCCTCGCAAGAGGCATTCGACGGTACGGCGACACCGATTATCTAGAGGGACAGGTAGCCATTCGAGTCGTTTGGCTCTTATTCCAACCGCTTCCTTCTCCTTCGAGAATAAAACCTCATCCTGGCAAAAGGGTATCAACACCATAGACACGCCGAGTCTGTAGAGG
The DNA here is from genome assembly GCA_001578225.1 of Pseudocercospora musae. Lineage (NCBI taxonomy): Eukaryota > Fungi > Ascomycota > Dothideomycetes > Mycosphaerellales > Mycosphaerellaceae > Pseudocercospora > Pseudocercospora musae. Next base: position 34,896 of record LFZO01000277.1, on the reverse strand, counting down.
GAGTTGATACCTCAAGTCTCTCGAAAGGACGCCCGAGTCATCTCATACCCTGCTCCAAGGCATTAGTAAACTCTTCAAACACCACATCGCTCCTGCGTCGTGGTCTCCGCGCATACACACCATCGAGCTGCGAGCAGCATAGATTGCAATGTCTTGTCAGAAGCTCAGAGTGTCGCCGACCATGAGAAGTGAGCACCTCCGCGACCTCTCGGATGCTCATTAAACTCTGTATGTCCAACTCGGTCTCAATTCCTCCTCTCCACCCCATACAAACCGCTCCATCGCCATAGATTAAAAATACGAAAGCGAAGCACCAACTCACTCTCGGCTACTGTATGAACGAAAAAGCAGAAGTCCGCAACGGTCTAAAGGACGCTGTCCAGGAACCACCTTCCAAGAACGTGCAGAGACTTCGATAGCCTGATCTTCGACGCAAACCCTCTGATGAAGCCTTTCAGAGCGCACTTCAACAAGTCGGCCCGCATCGATTCTGACTATCCATATACGTCAAGGTGGCACTCTTCGATGACCCAGCAACGACTGTGACGAACGACTCAAGCGCCTCGTGACTTTTGGAGTACGCCCTGTTCGGAGCGAGAATATGCAAGGCTCAAGCGCCCCGGAATGGAATCGTCGAACGTACATATCACCCACGAGTACAATAGCTTAGCTAATATTCGACTTGAGCATTTATTTTTTCAGGATCCAAACGAGGTGCCGACACGACTCTTTGTCCGCGGGCACTTATTACTCCAGTGTGAGCGAGCCTCCACAACAAGCGAGGGTTCGTGAGATGGAAGGGCGCTGACTTTCAGCGTGATGATAAGAGTTGGGCGATAAATTTACATGTGACGATGATCATTGATCCTGGATTGGGGTCCGTCGACTACATGTTGTGAGCTTGAAGTAGTGATTTGGAATGGTTGTGATCATATGCCTATACATGACTCTGACGGGCGTGGCAGAGAGTATTGTATGCCGTGTCTGCATTCGACACTAACCGCATTGTACTTGTGACGAAAACATCAAGATGTGACGATTGTCAAAGTTTTTACATTCATGCTCATGCGATTCAACTCATTTAACTTCTACGTGATGATAGCGACCACTCAAATCCCTCTCGAATCCCGTTGCTTTTGTTGTCGGGTCGAGGGCCTAGGAGTGGAATTCGACCACACCTGCTTTTCATACCACAAGAGCAAACGTAAACATTTACTCAAACTTACCACCCAAACCCTTCCCAACGCCACCGCCGCTAGCATTGCGACGAAGCTGAGCAATACGAGCAGTATTCTCAGCCCTCCTCTTGGTACTAGCTTCGACGATGGCTCGTCTCTCGCCTTCGCGAGCCTGGTATGCCAGACTGCTCTTCTTGCTGCCGCCCATCTTGACACTACTGCCAGCGCTGTTCTCGCGCGACAGACAAGTCGTTACGCCGCGATCATTGGTGCCTGCAGCAGCGGTGTTGGTGGTAGCTCGGCGAAGAAGGGAGGGGGTCTTGAAGCCGCCACCGGCTGGAGCGGCCCAGGCGGTGCGAGAGTGGGCGCTATCGTCGGCGCTGGAGACGCGCTTGAGGGAGAGCCGGTCGACGACGGCTGGCTTGGCTGCTGTGCGGCGTTGCGATGCTGGCAGTCTAGGCGGCGGCGGCATGGCGATGCGGTCAGGTGCGAAACCGCCGTCGTTTTGACGAGAGGCTTCCGCTGCCATTGCTTGGACATGGTCGTCTTCATCATTGTCTTGTGCTGTGACTACGTCTTCCTGCTCCTCGGATCCAGAGTCGTGATCCATAGCGGTTGGAGCAGCGGCGGGAATGTTGGGCTCATCGAGCAAGAAACTGACCGACTGCTTGACTTCGAGTAGAGATGTCGGAGCCTTGAATGCAGAAGCCTGCGTGCGACGCTTGTTGGCAGGTGGACGCTCTTGCGGATCCACATCGCGACGACGCTTCATGTTGTTAACACTGGCTTCTCGCAGCGGTGCACTCGTCTCGGCCGGCTGCTGCGACGCTTGACTGTCAGACGGAGACATCAGCTCACTGTCGCCTCCATCCGAGAGGTCTAGAGCGTCGTCATCCCGATCATCGTCGTCGGCAATGGCCCGCAAGAAGGCATCCTTGCCCTTGCTCTGCTTGCCCTCTGCCAGACCAGCAATATTGTCGTCTTGAAGCAGGAGCTTTCTCTTTCTCGCCTCTTCACGCTGTCTCATCTGTCGGCGGCGCATCGCCATGTCGTCTTCGTCATCGTCCAGGTCGAACATGTTGGCCTGCTTTCTCCTCAAAGCACCGGTCTGAAGGTCTCTCAACAGCTTGTTGGCGCCAGCTTCATCCTCGGCGCGTTGTCTCTCCGCGTAGTGCGCAGCAAGTTGGCGCTCATCGACCTCGATATGACTTGAATCGATCATTTCTCGATCCTGCTCTGTCTCAGGGGCAACGTAGTCGTCTCCTCCAAGGCCTGCGTATTCGTCTTCGGATTCCTCAGCCTGGTCCTCCATCATTTCCTTGGCTTCTCGCTCAGCCTCTGCGCGCTCGGCCTCGGTGAGCGCCTCTCTACGCTTGCGAGCCATCTCACGGAACGCATTCTTCTTCTCTTGCTTTGAAGATTGTGCTGACGCAGCACCATCGTCGTCCCCATCACTCTCCTCAGCTGCGACTCGTCTACCGCGCACAAGACGGCTGCGCTTGGTGGGCACAAGACGGCTGCGCTTGGTGGCTACCGCGGCCGGCGACTCGCTGATGCGAAGGCGCACTGTTGACTGGGTGTGGTAAGCCAACGCAGAGCCTCGAGGGTCTTCTCGCTCGTGTCCAGCCGCAGCTTGCCAGGTCTCAGGCAGTCCTGCATCCTGCGATGGCTCCCAGCCTGGAGTCTCCAACGTCAGATTGGAGCTACCTCTCTTCATGGTCTGAACAGGCGTCTCTGGTGGTTGCGTCTCCCATCCCAGCTTGATCGGCTGGCTCTCGATTTGACTACCTGGGATCATGTCGACTTGGGTGTCATCGAATGTTTGGCCCTCATGGTCGAGTGACACTGGTGGCAGTGATGACGACGTTGGCGGGATAAGGTGGTTGAGAACATCCAGCGAGTCTTGTTGAGTCAGTTGTGTAGGCGTCTGCATCGTGGCATTGAACATTTGTGTCGGGCTCATCAACGAGCTCGCAGGCTTAGCAGCACCGAAGCCGAAGGCTGCGAATGGATCATGCTGTGTAGCAGTTGCAGTCGGAGTAACGTTCGGCAGCGGCTGAGTAACAGGGCCATCACTATCTTCGTCGTCCACGATAACACGAGACTTGCGTGACTTTCTTCTGACGGTAGGAGTCGGTGCCGGGCGTGGTTGTGTGAGAAGCTCTGCAGCTGTAGCCTCTTCAGCCTCCCCGGTAATGGCGTCGCCCGCGGCACCTGCAGAATCGTCGAATGGTGCCTCCTCTTCAACTTCGTCGTTTGCGCTGTCACCATCGTCCTCATGCTCGTCTTCGCTGTCGTCGGCAACATCGTCGACCATGTCATGCTCGCCACCAGCTTCATCTGCTTGCTCGCCTTCGCTGCCGGAAGCATCAACGTAGTCCTCGTCCTCGCTTTCATCATCGCTCACAGCCGCTTCGCCATTCTCACCCTTGGCAGCATTCTTCTCGGCCTGTCGAAGCTCGACTGCCTCCAGCCTGGCCTTGTCGAGCAAATTCTCAAACATCTCTTGCTCGCGCTCATGCTCTTCGGATGTCTGTACCACGATACCCTTCGCCTGGAGTTCCGCAATTCGCTCACGTTGCTCCGCTCGAGCTTGCTCTTTGGCTTTCAGCAGAAGATGCTGCTCTATGGCTTGTGCACCGATCATGCGCTGAGGTTTGCCATGCTTGCGTCTGGCCGCCCAGGTGGTGTCGTCCATGCCAACATGTGCCAGGTGCTTGAGCCTGTGAATGGCAGTGGAATCTGCGAGCTGTCGCTTCAGGGTTCCCTTGGCCTTGTCGAATACAGTCAAGTGACGTGGCATCTCTTTGACGATCTCCAAGTCATCGTCACTGTCGCCGTCAGCGGTTGGACCGACTGCCTTCTTGCCGAGACGCGCGAGCTTGAGACCCTTCTTGGATGCTATCTTGGAGGCACTGGGCATGGTCACGATCGGTTGCACTTCTGCTGTCTTCACTTCGCGGGCCGAATTGAAGATGTCAGCAACGTCTGGAAGCTCGTCTTCGTTGGGCATCTCAGCCACACTAGACAGACTGTCCTCGCGGACGGGCACCATCTTGCTCAGAGCGCCTTTCTCGACCAGCGCTTGCTGGCGCTGGAAAGGCGTTGGGCGATCCGGTGGCGTGGGCGGACTGGATGGAGGGGTGCTGAAGGGCTCTCTAGCCGGCGCATCGCTGTTGGGCGCCGACGAAGAAGCAGAAGTATCTGGATCAGTTGGCGCTGGTGGCCCCTGGCCTGGAGGCCGATAGTTGAATTTGGCGAAAAGGTCATTCGTGGTGAATTTCTTGCGCGTCTTGATCTGATGGGCCAAAGCCTGCTGGCGAGCCATGCGTTGCGTCTCGCGTTCCATCTCGAGCAAAGCCCTCTTGCTGGCCTTACGAGTTGGCTTTACTGCGTCGGACATGATGCGTTCGACTTCCGGGTCCAAGGGATCTTGCGAAGCATGCAGCATTTCGTCTGGCAAGTCTGATGCGGCGTGAGCAGAGTCCGTCCGTCGACTCTCTTCTTCCGCCTCGCGCGCACGTCTGGCGGCGCGCTTTTCAGCCACCAGCGCAGCCAGCTTTGACTTGAGTGCAGTTGGTCGACCGGCAAGGTCATCGTCATCGTCACTGGCATCGCGCTCTGTTCCAGCGGGGCTGACGAACAAAGTTGAACGTGCCGCGCTCGCGTGAAGTGACGGTGACTGGCCCTGCGCACGTACATTACGCTTCGGTGTTGCTGTGTAGAGTTCACCGTCGCTGGCATCCAAAGTCGCTGTCATTGTGGGCTGTGCGAGCGTTGATCTCTGCTGGGGACTGCTAGTGCCAGATCGATCGCCACCTAACATTCGGCGCGCAGCCCTCCCCACGGGTCGACGGACTTCGCCTTCCGAGTCGTCGTCTTCGAAGGGGCCGTTGGTCATTGTAGCCCCTTGACTGCTGGCCGGTTCCCCTGATGCAGACGGAGAGCTCGCCATGTTGAAGTGTGGTCGTGATCGTGTACAAGGCGCGCCTGGCTGCCCGTCTATCTCCGCGTAAACGACTTGGAGATGTTTACAGAGACAATGAAGCCATGATGCTGCTGTCGATCGATTCAAGCGATGAGATACATCCAAAGTAGTGGTTTTGGCAGCAAGTGAGGTCAATGGTAGAGGTGAGGTGAAAGTAGCAAGCTCGGAGAACGCGACTTGACGCGTAGAATGCACCGTGCCCGTGCACCGACGCAAGGAATCCGGCTCGGCTCGTTGTCGGCGAAGGCTGGAAAAGTGAACAGAGGCGGGCGGGCGGCGGAGCTCGATCAAGACTCCCGAGCACGGCGAGACAGTCTTTTTACTCTCGTACTGCCAATCCTGGGCGCAGACAATGCGGAAGAGTAGATGCAATGCTACGGCTCGCTGAAGAGGCCGCTGCGAAACATCATCCAAGCCATCGGCATTCCAGCACATGCAGCACAATGCACAACAACGATAGCAGCCAACCCGACTGCTCTGTACATCGACCGCAACACCGCCATCGATCAAAGTGATCAGCCATACCTTTGCACGCACCATGGCAGCCTTTCCGTTGACATTCCTGCCTCGGGGCCTCTGCCCGTCCAGCGGAATCGTCCCCTCTATCGATCAAACACCGCGAGAGCCACACGTCCAACAAGCAGACGATACGCAACGGCTGCTGCTGCTGAGGCTGCTGAGGCTGCTGAGGCTGCTGAGGCAAAAGCGCCAGACACGACGACAGCAACACCCTACGTGCCGGTTCCCTCTTCGGACAACATCTCGGGCGAAAGACAAGTTCAGGGTACGGCGCAGGTAGAAGGTGCTCCCGAACCCGATTCAGAACAGCCGTCGTCTGCACGCGCATCAAAAGATGATTACTTTGAGCACATGGTCGAACAGGCCAGAGCTACCGGTCCCGACATCAGGTCCGGCGGAGCACTCAGTCGCGCCTACTATCAAAGGCAGTACCGGCATCAATTGGTCAAGAACAAAAAGGAGGCATTGGCACAAAAACGACTCAGGGCCCCAGGTGCAGACGTGTGGCGGAGGATCCTCCACGCCCTGGACGACGCATCGTCTTCCGACGCAGAGAACTGGGGCAAGCGATCGCAGCTGTACACACTGCCGCCGGGCGTATGCGCATCCTTTGTTGATGAGGAACATGCAGCGATCCTTGAGATTATGCTACGCACAAAATGCCACGTTCAAGTTAAGCAAAATGTGGAGCCTGACAACGATCGCCATTCATTCACTGGTCTAGTGCTCAAGGGCACACGAGCGCAGACTCGAGATGCTCTGGCGCTCATTCCTGAAATGATTCGCATATCGCATAATGGCAAGACTGCGGAGGAAGGAAGTTCAGATCAGTACAGCCTTCAAAGCGAGGAAGTGGAAGACGAAGACAGCTTGTTCCTCGATGACAAAGAGCCTGCACAGTCTACGTCGTCTGGGTGGTCATCGTGCTCACAGGCAGCGCATGCGCCCGGGAAGCAAGTGAATGACCGGACCTCATCGGAGGGGACAACAGTATCAGAGGAAACAGCAGCCACGGCTGGGGCTCAGGCAGCGGTCGAGCACCCCTCTGACATCGCGCACACGCCTATCAAGCCATCCGCAGCAGATCACGGCGCACCCGTACGGTCGGTGTGGGCGACAGAACGCTCACGGGCAACGCCTGACCCTGCTGCGCTATTCAGGATTGATCATACTTCAATCCGCACAGCCACCGACTTGAGAGCGTATGTTAGTGATGTAGTAGCACGCCATCCTACCCTCAAGCTTCGTAACATGTCTGACGAAAAGTTGCCGGATGCCACAAGGGAGACATTTGACCCTATCCGAGATAAGCTGGTCACACTACTTAAAGATCCGAGCATGATTCCTCTGATCACCCCCAATGCTCTCGAGAAGGCCTGGCAATACCTTCTCAGATCTGAAAACCTGGCATGCATAAGGTCAATCTACTCTACTCTTGATCAAGAGCGCTTCAAGTTCACAACTTCGAATTTCGACGTGCTGCTCGCCAGAGCGGCCAGAGACGGCGATGTACGTAATTTCGAATACACCATGGCACTGATGCGACGCAAGCGGCTTCAACCCACCGCGGGAACCTGGGTCGCAGCACATGAGCTAGCCTTTCGACGATTCCCCAAGTACTCCGATCGACTGATCGAAATCATGCGCCAGAAAGGAATCTTCTCAGACGCCAAAGCAGTTCTGGATGTTCTGAAAACAACGGCCGAGGCACAAATGGCAGCACACCTTGCCGAGGGACGAGACATCCAGACCTTTTTCGATGCCCAAGACAAAAGGATGGCTTCAACCTTCGATCGACCACAATTCAACTGGCTGCAGATCCATGTAGTGAACGGCTTTCTCCAAGTCATGCTAACCACGGGACGCACTGATGCCGTTCGCCCGCTTCTGAAGAAGTTTGCCGAAGAGGGCGTGGACCAAGGAGCTCCAAACGTGACAACCCTGACCATCTTCCTCACAATGGCACTGAGAGACCGAGATCCAAGGGCTGCGATTGCCATCTTGAAGTGGTGTCGGGTTGGTCAACCGGGCGCTATAGTGCCACAGGAGTATGCTTACAGGATCCTGTTCTCCGTCGCTTGGCACACGCGATACTACAACATGCTGAGAGTAATTTGGCGCTACGCTTGCGTCGCCGGACACGCGGACTACGTCCTGAGGCAGCGAATACGACAGAGCAACATCCTCTATGCGCCAGACATTGAGGGGATAGCACCAATTGAGACAACACAGCTCTGGCAATCCTGGGCCGGCAAATTCGCCATAGGTGTCGCCAGTGATGTGCGGACTGCAAGTAAACGTGCCACAGACGGCGATCACCACACCTCGAACGTGCTCCTCGCCGACTACGCGTCCCAACAGAAACTCGAGCCCGGCTCTTCAGAATCCCAGGCACGCTTCACAGCTTTGAAGAACGCATACGAAGCCGACCTGCGACAAGTCGGCAATCTGCGACCTGTCGAACATCTTCCCGACATCCTCGATCGCGCATACCATAAGGATCGGGAATGGAAAGCGAGACGTCTGGGAATCGGGGCGGAGTTGAAAGAGGGAGATTTGCGACCCATGTTTGCGGAAATGTTGGAAGACGGAATCAAAGTGCCTATGAAAACGGGAGATTTCAGTCGAGAGACGAGGAAGTGGGCTGTTCCGGAAATTTTGGCCAAGTACACGTAGCGTACAAGCATCGCTCTTAAAGATTCAAGCCTACCTACTATAGGCGAGAAGATATATCTGCCTACCTACGCTTCTTTTAACCTATAGAGAGATGGGCTAAATTTAAGAGCTTACTTACTATAAAATCTCGGTCAACGGTACAGAAACTTTCTTTTAATCCTTTACTACTATTGATTATTCTATTGTTAAATCTTGTAACTAGTAATATATAGCCTTTGATATTAGCTAAAAGCGTTCAAGACACTCCGGGTAGATAGATAGATTACTTGGTAGCGAGCGAGTCTCACAAACTCCTTACTAATAAGCGAGCATCGAATCGTGAACCACCCACATCCACATGAGGCGTTTTTTTTTGGAGATTGAAAGGTTTCATTCATAGCAGACAATCATTACCGAGGTCTAGTGAGGGTCTCTCTCCAAAAAACTCTATTGTTGCTTGCTTACTATTGCGAAGTATGGGAGGCTTCCATCCTCCAAAGCTCGAGCAATGACCTATTGATGTACGCCTTTCGAACCTGCAGCCCCTTTGTCTCTGGTGGGAGAGGGATGTGATTTGGTGTATCGGTCAGCGGCTTTGCTTGTTGTGTTCGCGTCCGAAGAATGTTCTCGTTCTTGAATGGAAGATTTCTAGAATCATCATGGGCGTGAATATCGTTCATTGTTCATGAATCGGGGTATCTTTTTCCAACTTGTCATAAAACGCCATCGCTCTCCGTTCTCAGATTCCCCCATCTGGCATGTCAATCAATCAGCTCCCGTCAGATCCAAAATCTCAACGCCACTCTTCCTCCACCCTTTCACCTTCACCTTCTCCATCGTCATACTCACAAGCTTGGCTTTCCCACCACTCTGAGCCCAACCACTCCCATCACCGGAGAGATCAATTTCGTCGACTTCCTTCCAGGAGCCTGGAAGACTTTCTCGAGGGATGATGCGCTTTTTGGTGACTTTCGCCGAAATTGTGAGAGATGACTGGGTGTTGGAGTGCCGAGGAGAACGTCGGAGGTTGGTGGATGACGAGGAGGAAGATGTGGGCCGAGATCTCGATTTGGCTTGAGGTTGCTGTTGCAGCCGATGAGGCGGAGGCATTTCTGAACCTGGCTGGTGATAAGTGCTGGAATCTGAGTGGCGTTTTGGCGGTCGGGGCGGGCTTGCAAGATTCATTGCTTCGACGGGATCTGGTATTGGTGGTCGGTTTATTGCTGTGTCTATCGTGATCGTAAGGTCGTCATCATCGTCGCCTGTAACTGGCGCTGTCTTTGCTCTCTTGAGCGGCTTTCTGCGTTTGGTAACCGAGTCGGGCAGCTTCAGCAGCTCGTCATCATCCGAAGTGAAGCCTCCACGTGATCTCGGAGGCGTGGGTGTAGATGGTCGAGGAGGATCAGTAGGCTTGGTCGGGGATGAAGACACCAGATTGATGATATCTGAAATCGTACCAGCTGCTTGCTTTCGAGGGGAAGGAGAGAAGTACGACGCAATTGATCGTTGGCTCAACGCAGGAGAAGCAATGTCCTCAGAACGCCTCTTACGGCGCTGCGGCGTCTTTTGCGCAGCAGCGTCTTTCGACTTGGGTTTGGGCTTGGCGAACTGCGCAAAATGGCTCGCTGCTGCTGCTCTGCTGGCTTTTGGCGTCGTGTCGTCAACGTTGGCGAAAACGTCTGCTGATTGAGCATTTGCTCTACCTGGTTTCGTGGATTGTGGAGAGCCTGCTGGCGACGGAGGCCGAAGGTGCTGCGTCGAAGGCATCTTGAAGCTTCGTAGATGAGAGACCGCATCGTCTGACTGCTTCTTCATGTTCTTGGCCGCTGCAGCCTTCTTTGTCCTGCCACCAGCATTATCCGACACATCCTTGAGAGGTTTTCGGCTTTCTTGGCTGCTTACGGCATCCCTCTCTGCCTCTTGTCGAGACGACTTCATCACAGAAGTGAAGGGATGAATCGCATTCTCGGGCATGTCACCTGTCTTCTTCTTTCCTCTCGCTGGCTTCTTGGCATGTAAATTATCACCTTTGGTCGCGGCTGAAGCTTGCCGTCTTTGCTTGAACAGCTGTTTGGGATCGCGAAGACTCGCTTCGTAGTCCTCCACGAGCAAAGGACATCCCACCTGCAAGAAGTTCCGCATCAGCCAGACCTTCTCAGGCTGATCGGGATGATACGGCTTGAAGGTGCGTTTCTTTGTAGGAGAGGCTGGCTCTTCGTCCTCAAGTGCAGTGCTTGACGGAATCTGCGCCCACTCATCATCGGCATCGCTCTGCTCCTCGACGCCGCCTGCTGGGACAAAGTCGTCATCTTCGTCTTCCAGGCTGAGGTCGATGGGCACGAAGCTTTGGGGAACAAAGGTGATTCGGTATTCTAGCTCTGCGTCCGTGCTACTATGGGTGCGCTTTCCATGTATCGCAAGCACATTGTTTTGCTCCCGCTCTGCTTGCGCGTCTGTATCCAGCTGATTCTCGTCGCCCAACAGTCTCAACTCACGCACGAGCATCGCAGGTGCTAGATTTCTGATGAACTTCTTTGCGCCTCCCAGACATGTCCAATCGAATGCATCGGCTGTGAAAGACCGCAGAGCTGGGAAGTCGATCGCCTGGTCCCACTTCAGATCGGCTCGTATTCGCATCAACTTTTCAGGTGTCGAGATGCAAGGGTCTGTATAATATCCAAGGACTTCTCTGTTAGGGAAATCCTCGGGTATTTTCAGGGTATTGTTCTTCCGCGAGAAGTATTTGGACTCATTCGTCTTGATCTCGTGCTGCAGCCGTTCCCTCCAAGACTTCAGTCCAGCCATGTCTCTCCTCTTCGCCAAGTCCACCAATTCTTTCCCAAAGCCAGCCCTGGCCGCATCGCATCCAACTTTGGGACCGCATCCAGGTATGCCTTCGGTGATGTAGTCTCCTCCGCTCATGAGCGCCACTAAGATCATGCCTTCTCTGTCCAGGCCGCTCTTCTCTTTCGTTTCTGCTGCCCTGTAGACATTGACGTGCGTCGGAGCCTTCGTCGCGCTTTCGGCGGTCCAGTTTCGCAGAGTCGTCCCAGATCCAAACATTAATGTATCCACATCCTCGCTCAGCACCGCGTCTACGATGCCCTCCCTCTGAAGCAAGGCGCATTCTGCTTCAGCTTCTCCCGGCGCAACATGCCAGGGAAAACCAAATTGCTTCAACAGCTGTTTTGCAAGAAACTCAGGCACACTTGCCACTCGGACTCCAGGCCCTCCGACCTTCTTGTTGCGCTTGAAAAGGGGCTTATTCGGTCCATCGAAGACAAATAGTGGGTGTATGTTGAGGGTAAGAAGTCGTAATAATCTGTAGTAGAACGTGCGCAGTGCTGGATTGGATCCGCCTTTGCCAGCCTGTATCTGAAATAGCCATATGGAGATATCTACTGCAAGACGGAATGGTCGTTTGTGAGCGGCGAAGTGGTCGGAGGACAACTTGGCAAGGGAGATGCGCTGGCCTTGACCGATCTCCTTGAAGACGCCATGAATTCCCATGTTTCCAGCGTCTACGAGGCATCCATTCCAATGTGGCTATCGTCTGCTCATCTTTGGTCCAATGTGTGGTAGTTATATTGAAGTGGTGTGGTGTGGTGTGGTGTGGTGGGTGGGTGGGATGGAGGTCGAAGTGCCCGTCGGCTAGGTAGTCATGACAACCGGCAGATCGGCCGCACGTGAAACCGGTTTGATCGCGGTGAGGTCAAAGATGCGCACGCGGAGACATCGCATTAACCACGAATATCACCAAATCGCAGCATTGAATACGGCGAGACCATCTTGGGGCACTTTCACGTGCAGGAACATGCGCGTGAAGGTGATCATTCACCTCGCGCACGATCCATCGCAACCTTATACGAGAAGTGAACGCGCCTGCGCATGACCGACACGCGTAGTCGCATAATGTCCCACTTCAGCCGCGACTCCTCGCCCGATCCGATCATCCTGCCGTCGTCGCCTCTGTCTGGTCGTAAGACGAATAATGTCAGGAGTACGAGAAAATCGAGTCCGGCCCGGAGAACTGCGCGGGCAAGTCCCTCCAAGTGTATGATATTGGACAATCCGACTGCAGGCGAAGCGAGTCCTTGGCGCATAAAGGTCACAGTGCAGGCAGAGCCCAGAGATGGCAGTCCGGGCAAGAAGACCACCAAGACCATGACGCTACCACTCGAGAGTCCGATCAAAGCACGACGATCGAGCAGTCCCACCAAAAAGCCGACCCCCAAGAAGCCAACGCCTGCGAAGAAGAGGGGGAGGAAGCGGAAAGGGTCGCCGATCAAGGAGCAGAGGAGTGCGCCGCAGTTGAGGGTGCAGGAGGAAGCACAGCCGGAGTTGGACCTTGAGCCTGTGATTGTGGAGAATGATCTTCCTCCGCCTTCTCACACACCGCCGAGGAGGGCAAGCGGGCGGCTGGCGAGATTGAGCCCACAGTGGTCAGATGGCACGGGAAGGACGAAGCGATTGACTATGGCCAGGGAGGAGCTCGATCAGGCACTTCAAGATGCAATGGGACCAGGCTGTGAGGGACTGGGCGACATGACGCTCAATCGAGCCGAGGACTTCACCATGGTCTCTGTGGAATCGCTGCAGTCCGCCAAGGAAGCCAGTCTGGCGCATATCTCCCAGCTCAATGCTGAGCGATCTCAGCTCGGTAGGTCTGGCTTGAGCGTGTCGTACTTGCCTTCGTCGCCGCCTGAGAATCAGTCCCCTGGCATTTCGGCAACAGCAGCGAGAGCCAGATCAAGTCTGGGATCGCCATTTGAGCCTACGCCTACCAAAAGGACGTCTCTCAGCGTGCCCTTCTCGACTCAGAGCTCTGCTAAGGGCAAATCAAGCTTACGCCATGAGGGTGACGCTATGAGCTGGAAGCCGACTGGGTTGGCCAAGCTACACCCGTTGTCAAGAACAGAAGAGCAGCAGGCAGCTCAAAATTTCGAGAGTCGATGGCAGGAACAGCGGCAGGCTGTGAGTCAGCAGATCTTCAGAGCGGATCCTGACGACGTTGTGGTAGTGAATGATGACGGCGACGAATCTGATGACGATCTCAATGGCGCAAACGACATCCAAGAAGATCTATGGCAAGACGAGGCATCGCGTCCTGGGACTGGCAACCGATCAAACGACGAGCGCGAGGAGCGTGTCGATCCAGATTTTCGACCCACTCACTCACCTTCGGAAGCAGAAGATCCAAACTACAAGCCTCCCAGCTCCCAAAAGAGATCGGAGAAGTTCGAAGACTTGTTCGCTCATGTACCCGAAAAGCCACTTCGGCCTAAGATTCCGAGAACCTGGCGGCGTAGCTCAGGCATGGACTTTTCCTACGTCGACTCTCCGGCGCATCAACCGCCGGCGGAGGGTATCGAGCAGAGGAGACAGTCTGCCGATGGGAGTGGCGTACTCACACCTCCAAGCACGGACGAAAGCGAGCAAGAGGTTGAAGAAGACAATGTCATGGCTGACCTGCAAGGAGAAGCCGATGATCAGTTTCGAAGCGAGTACACACAGCCGGAGCACGAAGACGAGGAAGAGGAGGTCGACAGCGCCGAACTGCAAACTGGAGTCGACGACCAACTCCAAAGCGAGTTCACTCAACCTGAAGCAGAAGCTACGCGCTTCCATCAGGACGATCATGATGACCATGAAATGATTGACGAAGGGGAGGAACATTCGAGAAATGACAGCAAGGACCCATTGGACGAGAATACTGCAGATGGAGCGACGACTATGCCTGATCAGCCAGAGCCGGGCGAGTCCTTCGCCACAATCGCTTCGCAAGCACATCTCAAAGAAAAGCGCAAACGAGGAAGGCCAGCGAGGAAGCCGACAATGGGCCTGGACGAACTGCTTGGCCTCAAGAGCAGCCCACAGAAAGCACCACCGCCGCAACCGCAGTCTCAACACAGCTCAACGAAGAAGAAATCCAGCCCAGTCCAGCTATCTTCATCCAGCAAGCTGAAGAACGCGCAAGGCAGTACCTCCTTGTCGGAGAGTGCTTTCAACAGCATACGCACGGATGATCTGTTGACTAATCCTCCGACCTCTCGCCACCTCCACGAATTACGAGACTCCGGTGTGAAGCACTTCAGCGAGTCTGGACAGTATCCGATTGCCGAGCCTGTCAAGGCACAGCCACCAGCCGAACAAGCACAGCCAAAAAGAAGAGGTCGACAATACTTTGGTCGAAATCATCCAAACAATACTCAGTCGACTGTCACCGACAGTTTCACCAGCACGGGCAATGTTGAGCTGCCAGTACATCCACAGGTGCAGATACCAGTCCAGCAAGCTCAGTCGCAGCTGAAGTCGCAACACACCACACAGGCACTCCCGAAGTTTGACCCGGATCAGCAGCAGTCTCAGATGCTGCATGCCGACACTTATGAGGAGGATGAAGATGTGGATGAGGTTGATGAGGAGGACGAGACCGCCGATCCAACACGAAGCTACCAAGAGAACCTCAATCTCGACTCACCGACCAAGATCAAGATCAACTTTGGTGACTCCAGCACACGTGATGCTTCCTGGCTGAATACCGCAAATCGTCGGCCACCACTCTTCGAAACACAAGCCACTGCTCAACATGCTCGGCCTTTGGTCCAAACCGAATCACGACCACAGCCCTCGAATTCTCAGTTCGAGACTAACTCAGCGATTGTCACAGATATCAAGTCAAATACCACAGGCCTCCTCTCTCAGATCGGCACTACACTCTGGTCTACTCTCAAGCGCCCAGCTCACCCCGCTGAATCCATTCCAACCCTCCACACAAGGCCATATGAGGCACCAATCACCTTCCCAACGACTCTCCGCTCCCAACTCCGTTCCCGCTACGGCGTCCTCTCCGAAGAACACCCCTGGACAATGGCACACATGCGCACGTTGCACCGCATGCTCAACTCAACCACGAGCGGAAGACCCGACTCCATCATCCCGAAAATCGGTCCTCTACCTCACCATCTCGCACGCAAAATCTCTCAGCCTCTTCACACCTCCATCGCCGGCTATCAATTCCCTTTCACGAAACAACACGCCTACACGATCATCGCTTTCCAACAAACCCTCGTCTCACATACTACCGTCGAAGCCATGCGGAGAGGCGAAGTCGAACTTTTGGGCGATCAAGTCGCGAGGCAATGTCGCGGTTACTATGATCCGGAGAGACACGGTGATGATGTCGTGTATGCAGCAGAATGGAACGTTTGGGGGCGGATCAGTTTGGAGTTTCTCGTCGGGGCGTTGGGAGATTGTGTCAAGGCCAATGATGTTTTTGAAAGAGAAAGAAGGATTCTGCGGAGGTAGAAAATGATGAAAGGCTGGATGGTTGATTTTTGTTGTTGTTGTGCAGCGCGAAAAGGAAAAAGATACCCCAAAATTGTACCGTTCATTGGAATTGTGGAGTTCTATAGTTTTTGAATGAATGAATGAATGAATGAACTTTTTTGACGTGTCTCGCCCGCTCGCTCGCTCTATTGGCTGTTGCTTTTTTTTATTAGGCAGGAGGATCTGGGGATGCATGCGTGGGCCTTACATCAGGGCGGGCCATGTTGGTGGAGGAGAGATGAGATGGCAGCTGCAATGTGGTAGTGTGAAGTGAGTAGGTGAAGAAGATTCCGCCATCGTCTTTTCTGCTGCTTTGAACAACTTTCACCGATGTAGCGCGATCGACATGAGGTGACGTTGGCGAGCACTTCATAGACGGAGGGCACTAGCGAGCGAGGAGCTCTCAGCTGACGACTAGTTGCATGTGTCTTATCAGCTGCATCTAATCAGATTCTGCGGAGAGCTTCCGCTCGGCGCGATTCGGCAATTCCGAAACTGCTCGCACGAGGCTCTACACCCACACCAGATGCAATTGTTCAGGCGTGGAGGTCAACACTTCAGATACCAGCACAGAATTCTCGGACAGCCTGTCGCTGCTTGAAGTGCTCAGCCATCCAGGTAGACTTCATTCTTCAGATTCCGGAGATTCTGCAAGAATCCATAGCCGCTGCCTCCCTCTGGCATTCGAGCTGCATCTGCGCCTCCATATGTGTAGTCCACGCTGCGGGCTGGCGATAGTCCAGGCTTGCGTGCAGTGGCATCAGACCTGCCCAGCGTCTTCTGCCTGTCATTCACGAGCTTCTGCAAAGAGTCGACCAGCTTGAGTCGGGCTTTCTCCTCTGCCGTTCCCTTCCACACGTCTGCCAGTGCTCGAAGCTCTGCAACACGGGCCGTGGCAGTGTCCAAGCCTTGAGCACCAGTAGCCAGCAGGTCGCTGATTTCTACACGCAGCATCTCCGCGTACTGCTTGCCTTTCTCTTCGCGACTTCGGCTGTCGTCGTTGCCTTCTGGTGCAGACACTGATATGAGTGACGAGGCGAGGGACAGTTCGGAAGGTGCCAAGTGCCATTGCATGGCAGCGCCAAAGGTCTTGATGACGGCATCCAGGCGTTCTCGCACGCTTGTGAGAGTTCGCAGTCGCTGGAGGAAGTGTGGTTCTTGAAATGTCTTGCAGCCGATCTCGGCTTCGGCATGCGCCAGCTGATCATCTCCAGCGTGGCGCGTTCTTGCCGGCACAAATTGCTGGATATCCTTTCGATGCAAGGTGTCCGCGAGGCCTGCCGTCTCTCCCTTGAGCACTTCCACCTCATATGCCAATCTACTGCCGCTGCGGATGATTTCGTCGGTCAATTGCACGAGACTTTGCGACAAGCGGGTGGTGTGGGCATTGAGCTGATTCAGCAAGGTGTGTAGGTGTGCAGACAGCTCGGGCGATGGAGACGATCGAGCACTTCTATTTGGGGTAGGCAGTGTGGCATTGAGATACTCGGCGGGGTCAAAGTCGGGGTGAAGAAATGGCTGGATGGTGCTGTCTGACACGTGCGCCGTCTTAGCCTCGACCGTTGAAGCGACAGCCATGTGAGATGTCAGGGCTGAGGAAGGACGAGGCGAAGGCCATGTAGCTAGGTATTCTTGCCAAGGCATATCTGACGCGTAGTCACATGAGACGGCGAACGCGCAGTCACATGAAAGGGCGAACGCGCAGTCACATGAAAGGGCGAACGCGCAGTCACATGAGAGGGCGAGCGCGCAGTCACATGAGAGGACGAACGCGCAGTCACATGAGAGGGCGAATTAAGCTTCTCGCTAGGGCTATGTAACGCGCAGTCACATGAGAGCGCGAATTAAGCTTCTCGCTAGGGCTATGTAACGTGCAGTCACATGAGAGCGCGAATTAAGCTTCTCGCTAGGGCTATGTAACGTGCAGTCACATGAGAGCGCGAATTAAGCTTCTCGCTAGGGCTATGTAACGCGCAGTCACATGAGAGCGCGAATTAAGCTTCTCGCTATGGCAGATATCTTCTCCATGTGGATGTTTGCAGCCTCACCTGCCGCAATCATCATGATACGAACAAAGTGTTGTAGGTGCAACGGCGTGTTTTACCAGAACGAGCTTCCCGGCGCGCGCAACCGCAAGCGCAAGCACAGCCACAACACGACACGCAGTCAAGTGCACTTTCAGGCAACAAGGCTCGTTTGGCGTTTGGCGTTTGGCGTTCGTTGGCCAAACAAACACTGCTCAGCCAACTACTGAGGCTCACAGCTCACACCGCCGCACCTCCGCTCCGCTCCGCTCCGCTCCCGTGCCCGCCAAGCACAAGCAGCTACATGTGGTTCTATTGAGCAATGCACACGCGTTGACTGCCTCTATCCTTTTCCTCCACACAACCACCATATCGCATACCTAACTTACCCTCATTTGGCACTCGGCGCTTTCGCTTTGGGCGGTGAGCACGGCGCCGCCACCATGCCTCGCCGCCAATTCGTCGCCGACCTCGACAAGCTCAAGACTGTCAGTGTAGAGCTGCCACGGGGCATCGCCGACGTCAAGCCCGGCGGCGATGACGGCCAAGTCGAATTCACCTTCCGCGCCGCCGATGACGGCCAAGTCGAATTCACCTCCCACGCCGCCGATGACGGCCAAGTCGACTTCACCTCCCACGCCGCTGCCACGGCTTCCGTCAAAATCACCGCCATGGTGACCGATCTTGCCGATTACCCAAAATCTCACGAGTACATCATTTTTGGCGACGACGACGCCCCTCGCCACATCTCCACCGCACTTCAAGCCGTGCGAGGCACCGGCCGGAAGACTGTCTTTGAAATGCTCGACATCATTTCCACCACTCTGTCACGCGCTCACCCCGATCGAGACGGAGATTCGCACATGCAAGACTCTGCCGCCGGGTTCGACGACGACGACGACGACGACGACGAACTGCCCGAGCACGACGACAGCGACGGCAGTGACGGCTTCGACCATGGCTTTGCATCAGACAACGAAGCAGCATTTGCCATCGCACCATCGACCGCCACTTCTCTCACCACCACCACCGCCAGCAAGCCCCCGCGCACATCAACGCGCACCTTCAGACAGCGCATTCGAGCAGACTTGCGAGCCGCAAAGGCTGCTGGCTTCAAGGTCGGACTTCTCGGGCCTCTTCTCAACGCCAGCAATTCCTACGTCACCATCTCCATCCGCATCGCCAAGCTTGGCATCTCAGAAGAAGCCCTGCAAGCCTGGCAGCTAGACTCATCGGAATATCTCACTCTCATCATCCAGTATCCCAATGGCTACAAGACCAACGAAGAATTCGCGGCATACGACAGCATCCGCTTGACACCCAACATTGCCATGAGACTTGTCGTGGGCAAGCGATACAAGCCTGCTCTTCAAGAAGCCATCAAAGCTTTCACCGTCGTCAAGAAGAATGACCGAAGCAGCATCAGTGTGACGCATCTTCCCAAGGCCGACGAGTACGCCGCCCAAGACATCTCGTCCATCCGCGAGACCTTCATCTCCAAGCCTCTGCTTGGCTTGATGCAAGAGCGCTTGATCCCCATCATTCGCTTCCGTGGCGCCGGTCTCGACTGGCAGGGCGCAGAGAGCCACTATCAGCATCGCGTCAAGTCTGCGGGAGGAAACGCTTCCAACGCAGATATCATCGCAGACGAGCACTTCGAGCGAGAGATGATTGGTGAAGCCTTCCCAGACATCATGCGAGCCGATCACTACGCCCAGTATGCCGAGCGAGGCATGTTTAACTTCTCATTCCCGCTCCTCGCCATGCAGTTCGCCCTTCGACACTTCGTGCGCTGCACAGAATTCTGTCTGGTCTGCCATCGCAAGCTCAACAGCGAAGTCGAAGCAATCAAGCCGTACGTGTGCGACGACAGCTTGTGTCTCTATCAATACATGTCGCTGGGTCTTGGCCCGAGCATCGAGCATGAGTTGATCGCCCAGCCATACACCGTCGATTTGCTTGTATCATTTTGCTACAGCAGCGCCGTCGCTCGGAAGCTGAAAGACTTCCCGGACGGCCTCTCTCTGACCGTGCTGCCCGTCGACCCCAAGAAGTACAATGTCGCCGTCGCCGACCCGTACGCATACCATGGTTATCGTGGTGCAAAGCCTGCCGCAGAGGCCAAGACTGTGGATGCTAGTGTCCACCACCCTATCTACGAGGTGGGCTATGATCGGCACAAAGGCGAGCTGATCTTCTGGGCAAAGCCTGATGAGTGTCCGGTACGTTCTGGAGACTGGATCGTCATCACTTCTCCTGTGCTCGGCGACAATGACCTTCATTGCCGGGTGAAAGACGCCTCTTTCTTTCCAACCATCTCCATCTACCAGCCCATCGAGCTTCCACAACAGCACCAGTCTGACGATCCCCACACCTTGAACGCCGCCAATGCACGGCCACAGACACCGGCGAGTACTACACCCAACAGTCCGGCCGTGCCATCATCCAACTGGCTGCAGGCCTACTTCCAGGTCTACAACCAAGACTTTGGGAAGCTTGATCAGAATGGCAAGTGCCTGTCCATCTGCCGCCTGCTGGAGACGCTGCCACCCGTGCTCGAGATGCGGGACTATCTCACAAAGACCAACTCAGCAGACCTCAAGCACTGGATTGAGCGTATCTGTCCGTCGGCGCTCAGCTTGCTTCGCTGGATCATTGCCAGCAATCGGTCCTGCATCATGCAGGTCGACGGTGATGCAGCAGTCCATGAGCACAGCGGCAGCAGGAAGCCTGTCACCGTGTTTGGCAAGTCTCAAGAGCGGTGCTATGGCATGAGAGACTATATGCAGTTCCGCTTCGCCATGGGTGCTCCCGACAAGGAGCAGCGCTTTATCAACGAGGTGCGAGCTACGACTGAGCGGCTTGGGCTGCAGTATCCGACCATCTTTGCTTGGCACGGCTCGCCGCTTCACAATTGGCACATGATCATCCGTGAAGGCCTGCACTTCAAGAATGCCGATCATGGCCGCGCTTACGGAGATGGTGTCTACCATGCAAAAGACGCTCATACCAGCACGGGCTACTCAGGCATGGGCAATGGTGGCGGCTCGGGTCGGCAGTACTCATCCTGGCCAAACAGCGCCTTGCGCATCTCGAGCGCGCTCGCTCTCAATGAGATCGTCAATGCGCCTGCTGAATTTACATCCAGAACCCCATTCTACGTCGTGAAGCAGCTCGATTGGATTCAGACGCGATACCTCTTCGTCAACGTGGCCCCGAAATCCGAGAGCGTCAAGATCGGTGCAGATGTGAAGCCGCAGAACGCTCATCCTCAAGACCCCAATCAGACTCCACGAGGTATAAGCGACTCCGTTGTCATTCCGGCTTCGGCGATCAAGTCCAGCAAGACGGCTCGTGGTATTGCTGTGAAGGAGACGGCACCTCAGAACCCGAACCCGTTCAAGAAGATGAAGCTGTTTGGGAGCGCCACTGCAAGCAATCCCATCGTCATCGATGATGACTCAGATGGCGCCAGCGTTGCGACGGATCCCGAAGATCGGGTGATACTGCTCGATGAGCCAGAAGTTGTCGAGCCTCGGCCGGTGGTCGATGTCGCCACGAAGTCGGCAGGCGAAGCTGTTGCAAAGAACGGTCTGCAGACAGACTTCGTGCCTGGCTCACTTGACTTTGCAAGCCTGCCGTTGATGCCGGTGCCGGAGTATGCAGTGTCAGGCACCACAAAGCGCTTGATGAAGGAACTGCTAAACCTCGCCAAGATCCAGGAGTCGACGCCACTTGCTGAGCTTGGCTGGTACATTGATGTGGAGAAAATCGAGAACGCGTACCAGTGGATCGTGGAGTTGCACTCGTTCCACACCTTCGAGAAGCTTCCCCTCGCGGATGACATGAAGAAGCAAAACATCAAGAGCATCGTCCTCGAGATTCGCTTCAACAAGGACTTCCCCTTCACGCCGCCGTACGTGAGGGTCGTTCGCCCGCAATTCCTCACCTTCAACCAAGGCGGTGGAGGTCACATTGTCATGGGTGGCGCCATGTGTATGGAGCTTCTCACCAACACTGGCTGGAGCTCGGTGTCCTCGATGGAATCCGTACTCATGCAGATTCGAATGGCCATCGCCAGCGAGCCCTACGCACGTTTGCACAAAGGTGGTGCCAAGACGGACTACGGTGTCGCCGAGGCTGCTGAGGGCTACATGAGAGCTTGCGCTACTCATGGCTGGCAGGTGCCTCCTGGCTTCAAAGAGATGGCGTATGGTATCAAGTAACTCTCGCGAGTAGAATGCGCTTTCCAGACGCGTCATGGCTGCGGCCGAACACGAGAGACGTTGGGAACAGATCCATAGAGGGAGGCGTTGAATCAGACGATCGCGCTCCATCACCAGTCAACATTGGCGACAGAGCACAGAATTCGCTTGTTAGTACGAGACACACATTGCATCGAAGGACCAAAATGGGAAATCATAGCGTCGGCGTTGGCAATTGTCGCTGGCCAGTCGCCGGCTTGACTTTAGAGCAGCATAGCATGAATGGATGAATACAATACATGAGTCATTTCGATCTCTCAACATTCTAACATTCTCTCCTCCCTTGATTAAATAAGTTGTTTAATGCTTACTATTAACATCTCACCCACGGCCAAAAGTGCTACCCAAGGGCAAATACTAATCCAAACGACAACAAAGGGCTCGATACGCTTTACGGAGGCTCGGATGGCTGGGACTACAGGAACTGGACCGTCGTAGCACACTCCACCGACTCCATCACTTTCTCCCTCGTGGTCCTAATAGTAAAAGAAGGATTCCCAGGCCAAGTCATGACCTATACTCTAACCCCTCACTCCTAGTATCTACGCATGAACGCCCTCTCCACCACCAAAGAAAAACTCCCATTATGCTCTCCTCCCGGGTTTTCGATGGCTACTACAGAATCAACACACACCCCGCCGCTCGTCCTCACCCATACTCCTTCACATGCCGTACGCCGGGCAAAGATTCGCCATCCACGCCCTCACTCCATCCCCACAGCGCGCGCGACATCCAAAATACAGCTTCCATGAACTTCTCCCAAAACCCCTCAGACCACGGGCTATGATAATCACTGCTACCTCACAGCATCCCGTCGCTACCCTACCCTCGCCTCGCCGATGTGCAGCTTGAAATACGTATAAGAGAAAAGAAAAAAAAATTCATTCACATCTCCTCATCCTCGACCTTTTTTTTACCTTTGCCCTTACAAGAAACTCAAGGTTTTCTTCAACGACTTCTCCATACCTCGAGTCTCGGAGAAATTTGGATGTGTTGTGCTTGTGGTGCAGGATTGGATTGATGGAATGATGGAGGGGGGTATGAGTTGAGGGGTAGGTATGAATTTTCGGTGAATTGAGGAGGAGTTGGTAGAGAGGTATTATTGTATTGTAGGAGAGGGGGTTTGAAGGAGGTGGTGGTGAAAGATGGACTGCGCGGACTTTTTTCAAAGTCGCATGGGAGCCGCGGAATCCACGGTCTATCCAGAGCTCGAGACATAGCTTGATGTGTGTTGGACGGAATCCAAGTCCAATGTAATGGAATGCAGGATGTATCATAAGCTTCCGGGTCAAGTCCATTACATTTTTCGATATCCGAATAAGAAAAAAAAAAAAAATCCATGAATACTACCATCCTTCGCCAAGAACCACGGGCCCGACGTGCATAGACCGCTCTCGACCGGCCAAACAGCTCAGAAGCTCTATATCATCAGTATTATATAACCTCCCTCACATACTTCCACAACAATCGTCTCATCTCGACGACCAGTTCGAAAAAAAATCAAAATCACACAATGTCACCACCCTACCCCCCTGCAGGAGCCACCCTCCTCACCCCCCACAACATCCGCACATCCCCCTTCTACTCCCTCACAACCCACACCACCTCCCCCTCCTCCATCATCATCACAACAGCCGGCCAAATCGGCGCCTACCCAGACGGAACCATCCCCCACAACCCCACCACCCAAATCCAACGCGCCTTCTCCAATTTAAAAACCTGCCTGCACGCCTCCGGAGCCCGGATCCAAGATATTCTCAAACTGACGTATTACATTGTGAATTACGACCATAAGAACCCGATCCATCGACCATTCCTCATGGAGTTTCTGGGAGAACATAGACCGGCGACGACACTGATTCCCGTGGAGAAATTGGCGATGCCGGAATTCGTGTTCGAGGTTGAGGCGACAGCTGCGATTCCGCAGGAGGGAGGGGTGAGCAGCAGGGTTGATGTCGTGGTTGTGGGAGCGGGGTTATCTGGACTGAGCACGGCGGTGAAGCTGCAGAAAGCGGGATTGAGGGTGAAAGTGTTGGAAGCGAGGGATCGAGTGGGTGGGAAGACGTGTTCGAGGGAAGTTCTGGGGGGGAGAAGTGTTTGTGATGTCGGAGCTGCTTGGATCAATGATTCGAATCAGAGCAAGATGTTTGAGTTGAGTCAGAGGTATGGGTTGGAGGTGGTCGTGCAGAATAGTGAGGGCGAGTTTATTTGTGATGAGGGGATCGGGAGGCATAAGAGACATCCGTATGGGACGTTGGAGGCGGATGAGGATGGGAGTGATGGGGCGGAAATTGGGGAGATTGTGAGGGTGAGGGATATGTTGGAAGAGATGTGCCAGAAGATTGATATTAGGAATCCTGTGGCGAGTGGGAAGAAGTTGAGGGAGGATTTGGATATGATTACTGTTGAGGAGTGGTTGAGGAGTGTTGGGGCTGGAGAAGACGCAGTGAACGCCATGAAAGTTGGGACGCGAGCGATGTTGGGTGTTGAGCCGAGTGAGATGAGCGCGACGTATTTCCTGGATTATTGCAAATCTGGAGGTGGATATATGCAGATGAGGGGCGATAGGAAACATGGTGGGCAGTATTTGAGGGTGAAGAAGGGCACGCAAAGTTTCAGTGAGGGACTTGCTGGGGAGTTGGCGGAGGATGCGATTGTGTTCATGTCGCCGGTGCGGAAGATTGAGCAGATTGCTGGGGCGGTGAGGGTGACTTCTGCGAGAGGAGTCTATGAGGCCTCGAGGGTTGTGGTTTCGCTTCCGACGCCGCTGTATAAGGAGATTACCTGGAGTCCGTCGCTGCCTTCTGATAAGCTGGAAATGGCCGGCTCGACTATGCTGGGCGATTACTGCAAGTCAATCGTGTTCTACAAGACACCTTGGTGGCGGAAGCATGGCTTGACGGGCATGTCGCAGTCTGCTCGAGGACCCTTTGGAGTGACGAGGGACAGTAGCGTCGATGCAGATGAGCACTACAGCTTGACATGTTTCCTGGTCGGACAGCCGGCCAGAGAGTGGCGGCTGCTGTCGCCAGAAGAGCGGAGAAAGGCTGTGCTCGCGCAGATACAGCATATCTTCGGCAAATTTGCGCAAGTGGAAGAGCCGATCCATATCGAGGAGCAAATCTGGCAGGACGAGCAGTGGAGCCAAGGCTGTCCATGTCCGGTGTTCGGACCTGGCGGATTGACCAAGTTCGAGGCTACTCTTAGAGCACCGACAGGTCGCATCCACTTTGTTGGCACTGAGACTGCCTTTGAGTGGAAGGGTGAGTCGCCTCCTGCGATTGAGCTGAAAGATGCTGACTTACTACAGGGTACATGGAGGGCGCAGTGCGATCGGGCGAGAGGGGAGCCCAAGAGGTGTTGCTTGCACTCAACGCGGCGAAGCTATGAGTGAGTGCTAGATTGCAGACAGGACTAGGATATGTTCATCCAGTCTCCAGCATCAAAGTTGACATCAAAGTCCGGCCAATCAGTACCACCCATGATCTCTTGCCAGTTCAAGTCATTGATTGCGTTTGTTGATATGTCCGAGTCCGGAGCAGCAGCCTCATGAATCATACTGAGGCATTTCGTGCTCAGACTGATGCACAGCTTGTGCAAAGCTTTTGCGTTGGGCCAGTACTTAGCCAACAACTGCGCGGGATGCAACGTTCTCTCAAGCTGAGCATGAGCTGACACTGCGCGAATCTTCGAGCCTGCCAACAAAGCTGATCTTACTTCCTGCGCAAACTGGATGGCAGCAGCGTAGAGTGCTGTCGAGAAGTAAAGCTGGCATTTGCGGATCTGGTCTCGGGCAGCCATCGTCTCGAGCGTGGTCAAGATCGTGGACGCTGACTCCGCACAAATGATCGATGCTTCCGGGCTGCTGCGTGCTCGATAAGTCGTCAGTTTCAGGAAGCTATAGTACATCCGTATCTGACAGGACCAGATATCATGTCCGACTGGCAGTCTCCACTCGATATCCGCAAGATCTCCGGCGACGTTTGGCAGATGTTCGTGCATGTTTCTGGGACTATGTAAAGCCGCGATGCGGAGAGCAATCTCTGAAAGATGTGACATGATTGCACAAAATTCTTGCTGGATGCTGGAGTCTGCTGAACCGCTGTAGTTGTTGAAATCTGTTGTCGCGAGTGGAGGCTGGTCATAATCTTCGTATCTGATCATGCCAGGTCTTCCGAACTCCAAGCTGATGAACGCCTCCGCCTGCAGGACTGCCCACCAGCACTTTCGATACTCTCTCTTGTCGAAATCCGGCATCATGCTGCGAGAGCTAGTACCAAGGTCGCGATGCATGCCAAGTCCGAAGGCAATGCGAGTGGCTTGTCCTACCCAGTGATAACAGCCACCACCGACAGTATCCGACGACTCGTCATACCAAGCAAGCAGCAGAGCTGACTGGACCAGATGAACGCGGTCGTTTTCGTATCTCATGTTGAAGAGTGTCTTGGCACGTCTGAAGAGCGTGGCCGTGACTGCTTCTCTTGATCTCACCACTTTTGGATGGTCACTGATCCTTGCTGCAGCCAACAGCATGCTATGCAAAAGAAGCAGTGGTGGAGGATTTTGAGCATCAGCATACTGCTTGCGAAAATGCTCTTGGTCTATGATGGGGAACCCGGGATGGATGTCGCCGAAGTAAGTGTCGATCAGAGCATCCCGCACATCCTGGGCAGGAAGACTGCTCAGGTCTTGAGCATTGGCCTGGTTCAGATAGGTGTTCGGACATACTTCTACAGCCGGTCGCCACGGCAATGCTGGCTTGATGGGCGGGTAAGAGTAATGGAGACGATTTCCCGTACCGCTCGTCTCGACCAGCTGATGTAAGTTTGAGGTGGCATTGCCTACGTATAACACTCGAACGTGCTCTCCATGATACACACGCCAATCGCTCGAGCCGATGCCGCGCTCGTAGAATGCAGTCAAGTTCTCATCGCGAGTAGTATCATTGGCCGGCTCTTCTGGATTCCGGACAGCGATGCCCGGCTCGGCATCAGCGGGTGCGAGTCGATGATACGTGGGTCGAGGGTGAGTCTTGGTCAATGGTGATGGTGCGTGGTATGGGTGCGGTCTTGTGTTGTGTCAGCTGGCGTCGCCCGGGCCCGAGAATGCCAGTCTTCTCTCACTCGCACGTCTTGCCCGTTCTCTGACATGGCGAGCAGGGTCCGCTACCCGACATGTCACATCGTATTTTCCTTCGCTTGCAAGACGCACATGCTGTTCCCAGCTTACGCCGAAAATCTCCTTCGATGGGCATGCCGATGTTGATGTGGTGAGGCTGAGCAGGAAGACGGAGCCGCGGGGAGAGATTAGAATACTTCTATTCACTCGGCACCGCAAAGGATTGCCAAGACACTTCGTCATTCACAATGGAAAGCGGCCGATGAGGCATCTTCGTCACAAAGTCTAGCCTCACTCCTCCATCATGCCTTGAATGTTCTGCATCGTGTGAGACTAGGTTGCCATCAATTTGCAACATTCGTAGCCTAATTCGTCCTGCAGCTCGAAGACCGACCTCTCCTCTATGCTCCCACTCATTCACCATCTCGCCCGCGGTTCCCTTCGAGTCGAAGCAGAGCAATACAGCATATTTCAGCAAGCACAGGCTCCTTGTGCTCGTGCTATACATCTAGAGGCACATGATGTGTCTGGCGAAATCGCGAGGGCGTGACAAGCTAGCGGCGGTCTGAGAAGAGGCAATGCTGCTTGTCGGCACACAATCAATCTGGACTTATTGGCATCCATTGTCAGTTCATTCTGCCGATGTGTCCGACATGAGTCTGCTATTGCAATCAATCGCGACCAGTCTTGCTCCACCACCGAAATCCACCTCAAGCTCCGCATGGGTGTCATAGCAGCAATAACTACGCAGCAAGCCTTGCCTTCGAGACAACCGTCTGTGCTCCCTGCAGGGCGTTGTCTTCCGCAGAAACGATGGTGGCTGCTATTTGACTGCTTCCACCTCAAGCGACATATTGTTCGGCAGTGGCTTGAGATACAGGATAGCCTCTTGGCCATGTAGCTTGTCCGCAAGCTTGGATTGTCGAGCACGAAGGAGTCAAGCACTGGGTCTACTGCTACACCTCCATGGCACGTACCACAACTGCGGATGCTCTGGTGTTGAAAGCACGTCATCTGGGCCTGAGGGGCCTGAGCTGGTGGATAGCAAGCTTCCACGGCCAGGTATGCTTCCAGCGAAGGACTTTGGTAGCGACTGTTCTCCACCTGGACTGGAGCTTCATATGTTCTTCCTTTGCTGCTTCGTACTTCACAGCCCAGGGCTCTTTGGCATTGGTGAGCTTCTCCCACTTTCACACTTCACACTATCCGCCTCTTCAGGCGATGCCCACTTGGAGTCGATAACCTTTTCATTCTTGCAGTCTTTGTAGCCAGCGGTCTTCCTCAATTAGCTTTCGTATCATTCCGCTGCTCAAGCGATGCCAGCTTTGTGCTGATCCCGGCAGCTTGCCGATGAAGCACAAGTCCTTCTTGCACCATACCTCATATTTTCCGCGAGACACAAATTCCGGAGGGGGTCATTTTCTGGACTGTCGTATCGCGATCCATGCTTATCTGGATCGTCGACGAGGAATGGTTGAAGCTCCGACGTGGAAAAGTAGAAGAGGAGGAAAGGAGGAAGACAGAGGTATTTGGGCATAAGATGACCTACCTCTGGCATGACATGAAAGAAGATGAGACTTGGCGCCGGTGGGCTGCACGGTGTTGCTTGATACGGCTGATCTGCTTTCCAAGAGCAATGGCTGAGACCAGCCTATTACGTCTGAGACGGCGACCCCAGCTGCTATCACCTTGCGGAGTCATGCCTTGCACCTTTCGGCGTACTTGAACGGGTATGCCAGCCGCCTCCTCAGCCTGTCCGTCCATTGGTCTCCGGATCTCGTGCAACATGTTTGCCAGGATTCGGACTTCGTCCTGTTCCTCAACTCAGCGGTCTCTCTTGCTTGATTATTCTTCTGGATACTCTCGTGAAAGTTGAGCAGCTGCATCGAGATTGCTTTTGAGCCAGCAGAGACTGGCGTGTTTGCCGAACATGCACCAAGGCAAAAGACGTTGCCGGTCTGGTCGTTACTACCAATTGAATGGCTCAGTGAGGCCCGTCTCTCGACCACGTCTGCATCTTTTCTGGTGTGGCGAGAGCCTTCGGCGCAATGACCTTATAAGGACCGCACCACGTCGCGAAGCAGCCAAGGGCAAGAAGAGTAGTACCCTTCCGGGCAAGAGGCTCGTCAAAGGCAGCCTTGTTCTGGAGGCTGTGGCGTCTCCATTGTCGAAGTCGTCAACCAGTCTTGTACGCTTAGCAAGCTCGCTTTCTTCGAAGAAAGCTACCATTGTAGCTGAAGTGTCCTAGAAGGGTCTGAAGTTCTGGAAGATGGGATGGTATGCTCGCCAAGACATGGTGGTGGAAAGGTGGTATGCTCTCTTCCTGCGGAGTGCTGCCGGGCTGGAGCCCCGGCGAGCTGTCTTGGGAACGGGCTGATGGCCCATGTCGTCCAGTCTCAAAGACGGAAGTGGTTTGGAGTGCCGCTTTCTCGCGTCAAGCTGCCTTCAACCCGCCTCACCGCGTGTACTGGTCCGGCCGCGTCTTTCCGTCTGGGGAGCCTCATGTCTTTCGGCGATGATGTCTGCCGCTAGAGCGGTGGAGGTGGCGTTTGTCAATGTCCTCAATGCCGAAGAAGTGAGAAGACTCGGCGAGGGTAGTCGATATGGAGTGGTAGCCTGTTTGCTCTTGCCGAGAGCAGTTGTACTCGTCTTAGTTCCTCTGCAAGCAGAGGGTAAGCCCTCACACCACGTCAAGGTGCGAGTACATCGTGAGGGGGATTTTTTAACGAGGTTGACTCCTCGGGCGTGTGCCATGAGGGTTCAGGCTCTGGAGTGGTATGGCATTGTTGGCGGACTGGTTGCGCCGGTGGCCTGGGTCGTCCGATGACATGGACTTATCGTCCCTCGCGTTTCTCTCTCCTCCTCACTCCGCGCATTGAGTCTGGAGATTGTCAGCTCGCATCATGTGCTGGATACGGCTTGAACGAGTGTGATGGAAAAGTCTTACTTGCGCTGTGGCTCAGTTTGACGGGACCGAAGTGACTCTGAGGCCGTCAGGATTTCCCAGGCGCACCATGCAGGTGAAGAATAACGTGCTGCCACAGCCACACGTTGATTCCCCCCACATCTCTGGCTTGCTGCTCTTGGATGGTGTCCTTTCCACCGATACAGATCCAAAATGAGTCCACGGCGAAACGAAATGATTCTTGCTGATCGTGAGCCCCTTCGCGAAGCCGGTATCGACTGGTGATCTCAATGGTCGTGCCGAATATCCTGCAAGGCATGGGTCAGCGCAGGCAACCAGATGGTTCGTGCAAGGTCTGGAGGTTGGTATCTGCATAGATGACGGATCGGAAGCTGAAGGCCATGGATGCTGGACATGCTATTGACGAGGGCTGATGGCGTCTGAAGACGACTCTCGCCGATCCAAGAAGGCGTCGTGTTTGTCGATGTGAAGAGGTATCTACGCTCAGCTGTCAGTCTCTGCTCTGTAGCTCTGAGCGCAGACGTGGTCCATGGACCGCCCGTTGGTGTTTGGATGGCAAGGCCATCATGACCGTGTTGAAGCTGTAGGAGGTGAAAGATGACACTCACACTCACTATCGGCTCTGCTGAGCCTTTGTCAAGCTCTTCAGCAAGTGGTGGGTCCGCCTGCGGCGGAAGGGCTCCTTGACGGCGTTCCAGGCCGCCGCCAGCTTGTCTTTGAGGGTGGGTTGCTTGTGGTCGATAACGGCAGTGGTGGAGTCTGTCCGCTGGAGTTGCGGCGTCATGATGCTGGTGTTGTTGTGTAAGAGTGAGAGAAGATCGAAGAAGCTAAAGAGAGGAAGCTGGACGAGTAAGCGAGCAAGCAACTGCATCAAATGGCCTTTCAAAACAGAACGCTGGCCAGAGCTCGTTGACTACACAACGATACCAAAGGCTACGACAACACGCAAAAGGCAAGACCATGGCATCAACGACCGTAGTCGAGAGTGGCTTGGATGATGAGTGAAGGAAGCTGCTTTGGAGTCCAACAACAACCGAGCCAGCGTGTTTGGACAGGCCGAGGGAAAAGCATCATGTGAAAGGGTCAGTCAGATACACGTTATTTATCTGACCCTCCTATGATTGAAGGAAGGTCTTGACGGTACTTCGACCTTGTAACAGCCTAGTACCAAGGCAAGGCTTTTTCTCCGTCACCACAATTGCCTCTGGAGCATCCTCCGACTCACCATCACTGCGCGCAGGGCCATCATTTAGCCGGTTTTGAGTGTCAACACGCCCCAAGTGAGCCAGAGAGAGAACACCGCGGACATGAGCGACACTTGTAAGCATGCCTCCGACAACGACACCTCAACTTCCACTGACTTGCCTCCCAGCTACAGTCAGAGGGGCGCGATCCATCAAGTCAATCATGGCATGCCATCCCTTCCAGTGACATGACGCAACCTGAATGGAGCCGGCACGAGAGACGGAATTCTTGATCCCTTCAATACTCCAGCGTCCACTGGCAGCCTTAGCATAAACTGGGCTTATTCGCCGAATTCTGCATAGAATTCTCCAACTACAGCTTCGGGAATGATGTACCTGTATCCTCTCCAAGATCGAAATGCGAAATGTTGAATGCGTCTCTTTAGAGCCATGCTCCGCTAGAAGCATGGATTGACTGCATAACATCCATGATATATCCAAGCACTGTGGAGAACACACGACAGTTCAACACTGCTCCTCTGTGTTCGTCTCTGCTCAATCTACCTACCGCCTTAGCCAGCCTCACTCAATCTCTCAACATGCTTACACAATGCTCCAACTCCCTCCTCGGAACATGCAAATCATTAACCTTGTGCCCTTCAGCCGGATACCCAATCGCCATCCCACAAAGCACCATTTGATCTTCCTTCAACCCAAACTCTCTTCTCAACAACTCCGGATACCCAGTCACAGAAACCTGCAAACAACTTCCCAACCCCCTCTCCGTCAACGCCAACATGAAAGTCTGAATAAACATCCCCACACTCATCGCATCAATCCCACTCAGATCCTTATTCATCGTGATACACGCAATCGTCGGAGAATCAAAGAATAAGTAATTTCTCATCTGAGCTGCTTTGTGTTCTTCTTTATGATGGCGAGGGATATTGTAGCCTTCTTTGCCGTAGAGAAGGTGGCCAAATTATGAGCGGAATTGTCGGTAGTCTTCTGGTAGTGCTTGGATGCCTTCGGGACCGTGGAGCTTGGATTCGGATTCAAGTGCTGAGATTATGCGGTCTCGAGCTTTTCCGGAGGCAATTGAGATGCGCCAGTTTTGGATATTGGAGTTCGATGGAGAGAGCTGAGCGGTAGAGCATTACTTACCAGCTTTGGCCGTCCTCCCGGCTTGACAAGCATTCATCCGAAGTGACCGAGGCCTATCTCAAAGGTCTGATGCATCTTTTGGCAGATTCGTAAGGTGACATTCCAGCGAAGAGGACCGACTCGCCGCAATCGGCAACTTCCGGTCCACGTGAGGCTCCGCTCGGCATAGCAAAGAATATCTCGCACAGGATCTACAAATGCCGAGAGATCGGGACCCAAATCAAATAACGTGTGCAAGGAGGATTTCGTGGTTCTAGCGTTTCGTTAGCGCGGCTTTGTAAGCTCTAGATAGTATTTATATATAATTTAATATATTCCTATACTATTTCATATACTTAAATATCTTATTCTCTTACATCTAGTTTAAACTCTATATATTAGGTCTTTTATCTAAAAAATTAGTTGATTTAGATAGAATCTAGATCTAGTTTAGATTAGCTTAAAGCCTATCTTAAATTAAGTCTAAGTCTAATTTAGATTAGATTTTAAAATATTTATTTTATAGATTTTAATAAACTTTAAGAAAAATTTAACTATATATAAAACAATAATTTAAGTAAAATTAATAGTTAATTTAAATTAAATTAAATCTAGAAGACTAGAACTAATTTGAATTAGCTAAAAATCTAGTAAATACTAGATTTTTAATTAGAAACTAATATTTTTTTTATTAAAATCTTCTATACATATATATAATAATAATAAATTCTTGTATTACTATACTATTTTAACTACTAGATAAGTAGCTATCCCTATCTATCTTTAAAGGTAAAAGCCCTTAGCCTATAGCCTCTAGTATAAAACCCTTCGCCTCCTTCCTACTATATAGGATTCTATTCCTACCTTTTATGTTTATTTAGGCTATAGGATATAGAGAGGATCTCTATTACTCCTTCCTCTTACTAGGCTCTCGTTCCTACTTCCTACCTTCCTCCTCCTCCTTCTCTAGCTCCTCTTTTATAAGGAAGAACTACTTAAGGAGGCCCTCCTTAATTATCTATCTAGTTACTTTATTCAAGCTCCTCCTCGTCTAGGTAATCTCTTACTATAATAACCCTATCTTTTAGAGGAGTTAGTTCCTTATCCTTTATCTTTCTAGATAGAAGAGTATAATATACTTAGGTATCTAGGCCCTATATCTATATATATACTCTAGTATCTTGCCTAGAACTCTCCTCTTTATTAGATATATATTTAGGCTACTAACATAGTATATAAGATAAAAAAACATGTCTAACTCCTAGGCTAAGGCGCTAACGCCTACGAGTATAGGAGATACGAGTCTACCTCTCTAGAAACAATACCGCGACGGTAGATCCGAGGAAAGATAGAGGAAGGGAGGAATCTAGCCTCTATCCTAAAGCTAGACTAAAGGCTAACCAATACCTAAACTAGGCCCTAAGGGCCCGAAAGAATAGCCTAATTAGCTAAAAACGAGTAGAAATATCTAAAAGAACCTACAAGCCTTAATAGAAGATATCTAAAAGGTACTAGATACTCCCTAGGCCCTAGATTCCCTATCCCTCCTCTTCCTCCTTTAGTAAGCCTAGACCTAGCTCCTATACTAATTAAAAGATACCGATACTATAGATACCCTCCGAACCTATCTATAGAACCTCTAAACTACGAAAACACCCGAACCGAGAATATAGGTATAGGCTACCTCCTAAGGCTAGCTAGCTATACTAAGTATATAGAAAATCCCCCTTAAAAGTTATATAATTATAATAAGGGTTAGCTATAGAGAAGAGTAAGAAAAGATAAAAGGCCTTACTAATCAAGAGATACTTTAGGGACTTAAAGACCTAGGGGTAATCGCTATTAAGAAACTTAAAAGTAGCGACCTATAGGTATTTGTAGTATCTAAACCTACTAAAGACAAGTTAACGAATAAACTAGGATAGATATAGAAGACACTCCTTAGTACTATAGTAGAGGCTCTAATATACTAGGTACTAGTCTACGGCTTTAAGGCTATAGGATTTAACCCGAGGGACCTAAGCTATATCTATAAGATCTAGGAAGAAAACGGAAGACTCTACCTAAATCTTAGGATATCCTAAGTAGCTTAGCTAAAGAGCTAGAAGGCTATAGAAGGCAAGGTACACTCCTCTATTATCCTAAATATATAGAGCTTAGCTTAAGTAAGAGAAATTATATAGAAAGGCCTTATATCCTAAGGTACCCTTCTTATAGTAGAGGAATTTGATCCGAAGTAGAGACCTATACAATGCCTAAGGTATAGGCAATTTAGGCATATTGTAAAGTACTATAGAGCCGAATAGGTATGCGGAAAATACGTAGGACTATATAGAATAGACGAATACTAAGGAATAATAAGGAAATATAGTAACTACTAAGATACCTATATAGTATAGTTAGTATTATATAAGGTAAAACAAGTAGCTATTACGAAAGTAAGGGCGTTTAGAGACTAAGTAACTAAGAGTTAGAACTACCTAACCTACCTAAAAGACCTAAAAGACTTAGAAGGGTAGATAACTATTAGATCTAAGAGAAAAGTTAGAAGTATAAGCCTAGACCTA
>LFZO01000276.1:0-45736 GCA_001578225.1 Pseudocercospora musae | reverse complement strand
CGTCGTTAGCTATAGTTGTTCGAGTATAGTCTAGGTAAGGTAACGGCTACTTACCTATAGCCGGCCGTATAGCCGGCCGTTTTTCTAGCTTAACCTCTAGTTAATTCACTTGATACTTATCTATAGTTGCATAGTAGCGCTATCTATCGTATAAGATCTTCCTCTACATCTTTTGTTATACTTTCCTACCCTTAGCTTTATCGTCGTCGATAGAATTTATTAGAAATAAAGTTAGGGGCGCCGTAAGCTATACTTGTTCGAGTATAGTCTAGGTAAGGTAATAGTAACTAAGACAATATAAGTACTTATCGTAAGGCGGATTGTTATTATTGTTTCTACCGCGACTACGGCTACTACGGCTACTACTACGAGCGCCGCTATAAGGCGCTTAATTAGGGTTAGTATTGTTATTACTAGCTAGCGGTTACTACGACTAAGCTAGCTTTTGTAGACTAAAGTATCTACTATACTAGGCCTAGTTAAGCTATATAACGTTCTTATTAAGTAACGCACTAATAATATTGTCTAGTATATTACTATTAATCTTGAAGTTAGTAGCTCGCATTTACTCGCGTCTTATCTATACAAAGGCCTCGTAGAAGGGGCTAATAAGTATAATAAAGAAGTAGACTACTTAGTAGTTACTAATAGCTAACTTAGTCTCCTTTAGTATACCTAGCTTCTTCTTATAGTTATTGTAGAACTTCTTAATGTCCTTATCCTTGTACCAAAGGATAGAATACTCCTAGAACAATATAAATTTAGTAGACCTACTATTACTAGTATATTTGTTCTTAAGAAAGTCCTATACGTCTTAAGAGGTACCGAGTCTAAGTAGCGACTACTAAATGTCAGCTACGCAATTAGCAAAGATCTAGGTATAGGCTATCTAGTCTTTAGCCTCCTATTTATCCTAGTAGTCTTTAAATTCTTCTATTAACTTACTCGAGTCTTTGACCTTTAGTCGTAGGCGGATACCTTGTATATAGCGCTATACCGATATACCTTTAAGGGTACCCTTAGTAGTATAGGACTATAATAGGTAATTCTCTTTGTTCTTTAGCTTAGGAATATTACTTATATAAGCGCCGGCGATACCGGTTACTATTAGTACTATTATAGATAGCTTTAGCGATAGCGATAGTATTAAAGAGATAGGAGATAATATAATACAAACTATATACTAGTCTTACGCCAAATATAGGTACGCGTATATAGCGGATAGCCGACGCGTATATTAATTGAATTAGATAGACTCGAAGTACTAGTATCTACTAGAAGACTTAAGTAGCGGCGGTAGCGACGACGAGGTATCGGCGCGGTACGCTAAGGTATTAATAATACTAGCTACGTAGTAGTCGATAGAGGTACCTAGATATAGGTACGTTAGAAACGTAGAGGGCTTAGAACTACTTAATATAACTAGTATATTCGAAAGGACTATCTACGAGGAAGCCCGAATATAAGTAGTATAGTAGTTATAGCCTTAGGTATTAGGTACGTAATAGAGATATATATACTATACTTTAAGTATAGAGGAATTAGAGAGCTAGATATAGAGGATAGCTTAGAGGAGGAAAGGGAAGGGCTAGAAGGACTCTAAAAGTAGGTATTATAAAGGTAGTATCTAGATACTAGTATATTAACTATAGGTGTCGAGCTAAGGAGGGCCGATAGGTATAAATAGATCATAAACTATAACAGAAGCTACAAGGAATAGTAGGGGCCAAAGTAGGAACAGTAAGTGTATTATTGTTATCTATAGGTTAGAGCTAAACCTAAAAGGTGTTAGCTTAGATTAGTTACATAATTACTATTATGTAATCTAGCCTATCCTAGCATTCCTTTCTAGGTTACTAACTAGACTATATATTCTAACACTCCTACTTAGGACTATTAGTCCTTTTAATCTAATCTAAAGGTACAAGTACAATTAAGAATTTCAATTAGCTAATTAGATACAATAGCTTCTAGATTAGTACAGTGTATCTAATCTACTAGGTTCAATTCCTAGATCTAGTATTTTTCTTACTTAGTAGAGTTAAACTCTTCTAAGTAAGAACTTTTATCCCTTTTAATGTTATGCTAGCTATAATTGTCTAATGAATTCCTAGAACTATAGCCCTATCTTTAGCTTAGTTAGGCTATTAGCTACTATCTCTTTTGTTAGAGTATATTCTACTATAATCTTTCTTTACTACTAAAGATTTCTAACCTTGTTGAAACTAATATTAATATGTTTTAATCTCTTATAGGTATAAGCATCTTTAATAAGAGTCAAAGCTACCTAGTTATTACCTATAATCTAAACAGGTCTAATTTCATTCACTATATTAGAATTTCCTTTTATTAGTAGTTAAAATAAATATTCTCCTACTAACTATACATAGTCTATCTCCCTTAGGAGTGCTATAAGGAACTAAGATTGCTTTGTATATACATTTATTACTATATACTTAGCTTCTATAGTTAATATAGTAACTAACTTTTGCTTCTTGCTTATCTAAGAAACTAGTAATCTATAGAGAAAGAAGATACTTCTAAGGATTAAGACTCTATTAGCCTTGTCTATTATATAATTAGAGTCTAAATATCCTATTAGCTTTCCTCCTCCCCTCCTAAACATTAATCCTAGGCTTAGGAATAATCTTAGGTATCTAGCTAGTTTCCTAAGTGCTTTCAAATGTCTCTTAGATAGATCTAATATATATAATCTAAGTCTTCTAAGTATAAAAGCAATGTTAGGTCTTGTTATAGTCATTAGCTATATCTATATACTATTCTAGCTCTAATACTTAGTCTTATCGTACCTTTCTTTATCTAAATTAGATTTCCTTAGACTTTTATAGCTATTAAGTAGTAATAAGGTTAGGTAGGCTATTTCTTTAGTTATTCCAAACTTTACAAGGTTTTCCTAGATATAGTATTCTTAGTCTAGCTTTAGAGTACTATTAGGTCTATCTCTAGTAAGCTTTATTCTAAGAATCTTGGTTAGTTTACCTAGATCTTTGATCTTAAACACCTTGCTTAGTTCCTTCTTAAACTAAAGAACATATTCTAGCTTTAGTACTATAATAGGAATATTATCTATATAGGTAAGAACTATTAGGTTCCTTCCTCTATAGATAAGCAAGCATAGGTCTACCTCTAACTAGTAGAATCCCATTTCCTCTAGCTTTAAGATATATAGCTTGTTCTAGTCTCTTGCTACTTGTTTTAGGCTACATAAGCTCCTTAGGATTTTTAGAGCTATGCCTTGTAGGACTTCTATACCTAGTAGTAGGATTATAAATATATCTTCTTATAGGGTACTTTTAGTAAATGTATTATTTATATCTACTTAGTATAGCTCTAGATCCTTTTTATATATAGTAGCTATAAAAACTCTAAGTATATTATACCTAACTATTAGTACAAATGTCTCCTAGAAATCTATCCCAAATTTCTAAGAAAACCCCCTTGTAACTAGTCTTGCTTTAAACTTGTTAATTGCTCTACTAATTAGTCTCTTTATATTAAATACCTATTTTAAAGTAACTAGGTTTGCTCCTTTTAGTAGAACTACCTAATCCTAGGTATAGTTGCTTCTAAGTATAATTAGTTCCTTCTAGATTACATCTTCCTATATATAACCTATTTAGGATTTTGTATTGCCTCTTAGTAGGTTCTTAGGATTAGAACCTCCTATCTTTATACAATCCCTAGTATAAAGGTAGGGAATACAACCTTATAAACATACTCTAGAAGTTTATCTATTTAATCTATACTTAGATCTAGGTCTTTCATTATATAGATAAAGGCTCTATAGTACTTAGCTTCTAGGAACTTATCCTCCTCTAATTCTCTTAGTCTCTTCTATATAGTTAATCTTATAATTATACTATGTACTCTTTCTTCTCTTAATCCTTTATTAGAGATTAATCTTCTTCTCTTTAAATTCCCCTCCTAAGCCTAGACATCCTAGTTGTCTTGCTAAGGTTTCTTTTAGCTCTAATTAGGAGCCTACTATTCATTATTTTGTTTTTCTTCTTCTAGATTAACTATTACCTAATATTAGTTACTGTCCTTTAGTAGTAGAGGTAGTTAGACCTATAATAGTTTAATATCTAGGTTCTCCTTCCTTAGTTTACTAACTAGGTTCCTTACTAGAGCTTAGCTTGGCTAGTTAAGTCTAGGAACATTTAATATTATATCCCCTCCTTTCTTATTCTTAAACTAGATAGCATTATTGTAATTTCTTATAGCCCTTATATTGAGCTCCTAGAACTACTACATCTTAGATATCTTAGGTACATACCTAATAAACATAGTATCTTTGCTCCTATTTATAAGCTTATTTAATCTCATCCTAGCTAGCTAAGATTTAGTATCTATATATACAACTGCTCTATATCTCTAAACCTTAAAGTATAATATAGAAAGTCTCTTTCTAGTAAAGGCTTCCTTAGGTAAAACCTTAAATCTATTAACATCTAGCCTATTTAGTAGAGCATTTCTCATAATAGTATAGGTAGCTAATGCTTCTAGCTAGAATTTAACTAGTATGTTTAAATCTTCTAGTATTGCCCTAACATATTCCTTAGATATCTAGATCGACCTTTCTATAACTCTATTTTAGATTGAGTTATATACTTTAGTTATATAATAGGAGATTCTAGATTCTTTCTCCTACTACTTAAGTAATATAAGCAATTCTCTTGCTCTATTACTCCTTACTACCTAAAGCTAGTTCCCTAATTATAATTTAGCTTTTCTTCTTTATCCCTATAATGTATTTACTACATCTTCTGTTAATTTTAATAGGAATACCTACTTCTTTCTTAAGAAGTTGTTAACAATCTTAAGCTACTATTTGAAACCTAGTCTTAAGATAGGTAATAGTCTATAGATATTAATTAAGATAAGGGAAAGCCTAGCTAGCTTTCTCTTAGTCTCCTTTCCTCTATGTTTTTTCATCTTAGCTAGAGAACATACCCTATAGGGCTAATGCTTTGTAAGGATAGGAATTTTGTCCTTTAGGTTAGTTACTTTGCAAAGGTCTTTTAGTAATCCTTCTCTAAAGTGTCTAACTCTTCTATACTATAGCTCCTACTAGTCCTAGTTAGTCTAGGCTATAAAGGCATAGGTATTATTATTTACTAAATCCTAGGGAAGGCATATATATACAAGTTTATCTAGGTCTTAGCTAATTTCCTTAATAAATAGTACTCCTCCTAAAAGCCTTGTCTAGATAACTAGCTTTCTATTAGGTAAGTAAAGTGTGAATTTTAGTAGTTAAATTCTAAACTGCTTACTAAACTAATTCTAAGAAACAAGATTGACTTTAAGCCTAGGTATAAAGAGAATACCTTTCAATACAATCTATTTACCTTTCCTTCTACCTATAACTATACTCCTAACATATATAGCTATTAAGTAGCTACCTCTAACCTTAATCTACTTCTTCCTCTTAAGAGGCTTTAAATCTCTAAAGAGTGATTCTTAATTAATTATATAGGTAGAAGCGTAGGAGTTAAGTAGCTATTTAGATAGCCTATACTTACCTTTTGCTTTAATAGTTAAATAAGCTACCTTATTAACATCTTCCTCCTTAGATAGAGGAGATGATTTAGAGGATGCCTCTACATCTTGTACTATATAGGCTTTCTTAGAAGATGGTTTCCTAGTATTCTTTTCTAGGGATTGTATCTTTAGGCTTAGTTTCTTTACTATCTCCTTTAGTTACTCTTTGTTAGGTAAAGATCCCCTCCTAGCCCTAGATAGGGATTGTTTCTTTACTACCCTATAGCTCTACTTTAGTTTAATAGCTACTTTTGCCTTATCTAGGCTAGAGTACTCTTTAATCTAGTATATTCCCCTATATAGGAAGTAAGTATTATCTCTACTACCTCCTACCTAGTTCCTCTTCTTAGTAAATATAGCTATCTCCTAGCTTGTTATTTGTTCTTACTTTTCCCTTAAAATACTAAGGATATCCTATAGACTAAGGTCCTACCTTAGGTCAATCCTATCCCTAATAGTATTAAATGTTTCTAGAAGGGCCGCTAGTAACTACTAAATTTTCCTCTCCTTAGTCTTAATATCCTTAAACTAAGGAGAGATAGATACTACCTTCCTAGCTATACTACTTAAGCTCTACTATGCTTTATCAATTGTCTAACCCTCTTCTATACTAAAATTAGTATACTACTAGAGTAAACTTCTCCCTATTGCCTATAGTTTCCTCTTATATTTCCCTTTTGCCTAGTCCTATAAATGCTTTGTATATTTAAGCTCTTAACATTTATCCTAATTATCTTCTAAAATATAGATAAATATCTTATGTAATGCTATTGCATTATGAACCTTATAGCTTACTCTTCTAATTAACTAATCTAAAGATTCTAATAATATTATTAAGACATACTTAGATAGTGTAGATACTAGGGTATTAAGGACTACTTTATCTAGTACCTATTTAACCTTTAGCTTTATTAGGTATATCCTAATAATCTTGAACCATAATTCATGATTCTCCCTTATTAAGATTAGTGTAGCCCTTCTCTTACTAATTCTACCTTCTTAATCCATGATTTCTTCTATAAATCAAACCTAAACAAACTCTAGAAACAAGCTCTTTCTTTAATCTAAAAATAATAGTTTCTAGATAGCTATCTTCCTTAGTTAGTAGATCCCTAGCTCTACTAGGCCTATTAGTTTTGAAGGTTACTAAAAACTTGGTATAGATTCCTCTATAGGACTAATAACTTCCTCAAGTCCTTCCTAACTATTACAATCTATAGATTAGGATATTAGTAGTACTAAGTACTAAGTCTAAGGCTTATCCTAAGGTACTCAAAACTTAGGCTTATCTATTCCCTTTACACTTTCTAAGTATGCCTTACTAGGTTTACCGTTCTTTTATAGCTTATATATATAGGGCTTCTTTGTATAATATATATAGGTCTATCTTAAGTCTCCCTCTCCTATTTTGCCTCTTCCTTCTAGGACTAGACTTATAGGTTTAGGAGTAACCTATACTACTTT
This sequence comes from Pseudocercospora musae, assembly GCA_001578225.1. NCBI lineage: Eukaryota > Fungi > Ascomycota > Dothideomycetes > Mycosphaerellales > Mycosphaerellaceae > Pseudocercospora > Pseudocercospora musae. Next base: position 38,710 of record LFZO01000276.1, on the reverse strand, counting down.
TAGTCTTTCTACCTTGTAGTTATAAACCCGGGCTTATAACCTATCGAGCTAAGGAGGGCCGATAGGTATAAATAGATTATAAACTATAATAGAAGCTATAAGGAATAGTAGGGGCTAAAGTAGGAATAGTAAGTATATTGTTATTATCTATAGGTTAGAGCTAAACCTAAAAGGTGTTAGCTTGGATTAGTTACATAATTACTATTATGTAATCTAGCCTATCCTAGTATTCCTTTCTAGGTTACTAACTAGACTATATATTCTAATAATAGGGCCTATTTGTAAAAAGAAAGGAAATAAACTAGAGGTAGAAGGTTCTTTATATATACTTGTTTTCCTCCTTAGACACTATATAGCTATAACCTATATAGGCTAGATAGCTCTAGAATAGGAGAATAAACTATCTATCTATATTATTTAATAGAATAATAATAATTTAAATTAGTACGTTAGCTTAGACTTAACTAGGAAAGCGTAATAGGAGTATTATAGTAGACTATATAGCCGAGGCACTAGGCTACCCCGCGGCCTAGGGGGTTGCGGTCCCTAACATAGAGACCGGATTTTAGGACGCTTTGTGTCTACGGACTGCCTCTAGAGTCCAAATCTTCTCCTAAAACTCCAAGGCTATAGGATGGTATAGAAGAATCCGCACAAGAGCATAGAATAAAGTTCAAGGACGAAGAAGACGAACGTAATAGTGCCTGTGCACTTTGGAAAGTGCAAACTTGATTCTTGTCGTTGAGTGGCCGTGACACAAGGCTATTGCATACACAAGATGAATTGCTTTCCTCAATAACCTTTTGCGCCGCATCAAGCTTTCGACAAAAATGTGTTTGGCCGATGTTTCCATCAGTCGTCGGTCCTTTCACTCGAGAATTCCTGCCATTTGGCGAAGTGATGCGTGAAGCATTTGTGGCTTTTTATGTGAGCGACCATTGGTCGCCATGAGTCAAGGGTGCTCTGCTTTTCCCGGGAATGGGGATGCTGGCTCGTTGGAGTCGGCTTTGCTTTGGAAGGTATTGATCATTGCAAGTGATTGGAGAAGTTGCTTCGCCTTCAGTTTGAGAGGAAGCGACCAAGGCGTTCGCCGTCGTCGGCTCCGCGAAGTCTTCTCAACTCAAGTGGAGCTTCGGCTGGTACAGCAGGCACAGGTCGTGCCATGGACATGCTTGGAGCACGGCTGGTAGCAGCACTTTCATTGCTGGGAGCGTTGGTTATGAATTTGCCCTTCTTTGGCGACAACGAGAGCTCCTCGACAGTGGTTCCCTTCTCAGCGGGCATGGCTGGTGATGGCAAGGGAGATGTCGATGGCGAGAGAAATAGCCACTTCTCAGTCGTTTCGTACTTGGGTGAGGTAGAAGGTGCAAGTTGAAGCCAGGTGCCGGGGACCAAGCCAGTTCTTAAACGTTGAATCGGAGATTGTTGAGCTGCAGGTTGCTTGTTCCACAGGCCCGACATTATGCTTTTGTATTCGGTCTTATTTTGCGGCTTGATTGGTAAGTTGAGAGAGGTAATGCGGTGAGGTGAGATGGTGTTAGTTCTGGTGTGACAAGCAATCTGTGATATGCAGGACAGGACTGCTCTCAGGTTTGGGGGCACTGCCTTTATACAAATCAGCGCCATATGATTGACACAAACCCCAGGCTTCCCGGTAGACTAGCAACTTCCCATATCTTCCCAATCTGTAAGCTTCATCAAGTGGGATGGAACGTCAGACATGCCAAGGTAATGTTTGATAACGCCGAGAGATGCGTCGTACACAACAAGGGTTTCATAGGGCATGTGTCCGAGAACAAGGCGATGAGGTGCAGCCAAGAAGGCTCAAGGCGTGGGAGTTTCGTGGAAGCTGTTGCCGGGGCAAGGATGGCACCTGCGTCTAAGATTGATAGAGCCAATGAAATGGTCGGGAGAGATCCAGCCGTGGACTGTCAAGACTTTTGGGCCAAGCCATCAAGACAAGAGTCTTAATGAAGATCCCTTTAGACCCGCTTCCCGGAAACCGCTTGTGTCGTCTTATTTTGACTGCTTTTCGGCGGCGGACATCCAGCACAGCCAACAGGACGGTGAGATAAGGACACAAACTCTGCGGAAGAGCCAAGAGATCTGGATTTTAGCAAGACGTTTCATGTCGCATCTCCAGAGATTCGGCAGCTTGGCACGTCGGGCCATTCTTTGGGCCCTGGGGCGACGTTTGGTCTTCCGTCGTAGGGGAAATCGGAGTTCGCAACTATTTGCCTGCTTGGATGTAGACAGAAACAAGCCAGACACAGCTGTGCTGCTGTCGGTTGGCACATCCATTGATTCCGTTCTTCGCATCGCCTGGCCTGCTGAGACCTGTGATCAAAAGGGAGCACTGGACCTCGAACAAGCTTGCGGAAAGCCAAGCTCCCACGCCAGCTCATACAGTACGTACATGCTTTTGGTGGCACATCTGTGTGATGACCACCTCTTTTCTGCACGAACGCTGCTGCTGAGCGCGGTACATCCGGGGAGCCGGCGAAATTGTAATGGCATGACTTGTATGAGCAACAGGCAGCAGCTTACACCATTCTCTTTGTCGGCGATTCGTGAGCAGCACACGTGCTGTGTAAGTCGTGAGACGGAGACTGCATTCCGCCGACGTCATACTATGGAACCCTTCCAACTTGTTAGTACGGTCCGCAGAGCCGCCTCCTCTTCTAAGCCGTACAAGGGTGGGTCAAAGGGGCATTATTACGTGTAGAATCTCGTGTTTCTTCCCAACTATTATTGTCAAATAGAGGATAACTATACGTTCGAGCCCTATACGCGTATTCTAAGTGTTTCTAAGTATTTCTAAGTACTATACTACTATAATACTACTAAGATCGATACGTATAACTACTAGCGTACCGCTAGTATAATTAGACAACGAAGTAAGTAACTCTATACTAAAGAAGAAGATAATCTATACTCTTAAGAAGCCTATTAGTCTACTAGTAATAAGGCAAGTTACTAATACGAAGAAGGATACTAAGAATAGGTCTATAGCTAGTAAGAAGGATAAAGCGACTACTACTCTAACTACTAAATCCTTAGCTATACTAAGTAAGGAGACCGTAGTAGCGCTAATAGAGGATAATAGTAACGTTATACCTAATAAAAGTAGTAGATTATCCTCTATTCTAACCTCTATTTCCTCCTCTTTTAATACTATATAGAAGGTAGCTACTACTACTAGTAGCTAAGCTACTCTTACTACTAGTAATACTCCTATTACTTAACCTAGCTCTTTCTTAGACGAGACCTTCTATTATAAAGGATAATAGACGCTATTTAATATAACGAAGAAGGATACTATATAGATAATAGCTTATAAGCTAATAAGATTCTTATTAGTAAACAAATAAGAAGCTTAGAATAGATATATATAGATAGCGAAGATAGCGAAGTTAAATAGTCTAGTAGCGATTAATTAAGTTATTATTTATACTAGAGTAGATAGTTAGAAGATAGCTTTTACTAGCGATTAGTATTAAGCTAGAGATAATATTAATAGTAATAAGGTATATGTCGAGCTAAGGAGGGCCGACAGGTATAAATGGATCATAAGCTACAATAGAAGCTACAAGGAATAGTAGGGGCTAAAGTAGGAATAGCAAGTGTGTTGTTTTTTATCTATAGGTTAGAGCTAAACCTGAAAGGTGTTAGCTTGGATTAGTCACATAATAGTTATCATGTAATCTAGTCTACCTTAGCATCCCTTGCTAGGTTACTAACTAGACTATATATTCCAATACTCCTACTTAGATTAGTTAGTCTACAAATCCTAATTCTAACTAATATAATCTAACAAGAACTTCAATTAGCTAATTAGATGCAATAGCTTCTAGATTAGCATAGCGTATCCAATCTACTAGGTTTAATTCCTAGATCTAGTGTTTGCCCGCTTAGTAGAGTTTGAACTCCTCTAAGTAGGCACTTTTGTCCCTTTATACTAACTATAGTTGTCTAATGAATTTCTAGAACTATGGCCCTATCTTTAGCTTAGTTAGGCTATTAGCTACTATCTCTTTTGTTAGAGTGTATTCTACTACAATCTTTCTTTACTACTAAAGATTTCTAACCTTATTAAAACTAATATCAATATGTTTTAATCTCTTATGGGTATAAGCATCTTTAACAAGAGTCAAAGCTACCTAGTTGTTACCTATAATCTAAATAGGCCTGATTTCATTTACTATATTAGAATTCCCTTTTATTAGTAGTTGAAATGAATATTCTCCTACTAACCATACATAGTCTATCTCCCTTAGGAGTACTATAAGGAATTGAGATTGCTTTGCATATGTATTCATTACTATATACTTAGCCTCTATAGTTAATGTAGTAACTAACTTTTGCTTCTTGCTTATCTAAGAAACTAGTAATCTATAGAGAAAGAAGATGCTTCTAAGGATCGAGACTCTATTAGCTTTATCTATTGCATAATTAGAGTCTAAATATCCTATTAGCTTTCCCCTACCCTTCCTAAACATTAACCCTAGACTTAGGAATAATCTCAGGTATCTAGCTAGTTTTCTAAGTGCTTTTAGATATCTCTTAGATAGATCTAATACATATAATCCTAATCTTCTAAGGGCAAAAGCAATGTTAGGTCTTATTATGGTTATTGGCTATATCTATGTACCATTCTAGCTTTAGTACTTAGTCTTGTTATACCTTTCTTCGTCTAAGTTAGATTTCCTTAGACTTTCATAGCTATTAAGTAGTAACAAGGTTGGATAGGCTATTTCCTTAGTTATTCCAAACTTTGCAAGGTTTTCCTAGATGTAGTGTTCTTAGTCTAGCTTTAGAGTACTATTCTTTCTATCTCTAGTAAGCTTTATCCCAAGAATTTTAGTTAGTTTACCTAGATCTTTGATCTTGAACACCTTGCCTAGTTCCTTCTTGAACTAGAGAACATCTCCTAGCTTTAGTACTATAATAGGAATGTTATCTATATAGGTAAGAACTATTAGGTTCCTTCCTCTATAGATAAGCAAACATAGGTCTACCTCTAACTAGTAGAATCCTATTTCCTCTAGCTTTGAGATACATAGCTTGTTCTAGTCTCTTACTACTTATTTTAGGCTATACAAGCTCCTTAGGATTTTTAGGGCTATGCCTTATAGGACTTCTATACCTAGTAGTAGGATTATGTAGATATCTTCTTATAGAGTACTTTTAGTAAATGCATTGTTTACATCTACTTAGTATAGCTCTAGATCCTTTTTATATATAGTAGCTATAAACACTCTAAGTGTATTATACCTAACTATTAGTACAAATGTCTCCTAGAAGTCTATCCTAAATTTCTAAGAAAACCCCCTTACAACTAGTCTTGCTTTGAACTTGTTAATTGCTCTACTAATTAGTCTCTTTACATTAAACACCTATTTTGAAGTAACTAGGTTTGCTCCTTTTAGTAGAACTACTTAATCCTAGGTATAGTTACTTCTAAGCGTAGTCAGTTCCTTTTGGATTGCATCTTCCTACATATAACCCTATTTAGGATCTTGTATTGCCTCTTAGTAGATTCTTAGGATTAGAACCTCCTATCTTTGTACAATCCCTAGTATAAAGGTAGGGAATGTAACCTTATAAACACACTCTAGAAGTTTATCTATCCAATCTATACTTAGATCTAGGTCTTTCATTATATAGATAAAGGCCCTATAGTGCTTAGCTTCTAGGAACTCATCCTCCTCTAATTCTCTTAGTCTCTTCTATATAGTTGATCTTGTAATTATACTATACACTCTTTCTTTCCTTAACCCTTTATTAGAGATTGATCTCCTTCTCTTTGAGTTCCCCTCCTAAGCCTAGATATCCTAGTTGTCTTGCTAAGGTTTCTCTTGGCTCTAATTAGGGGCCTACTATTCATCATTTTGTTCTTTTTCTTCTAGATCCATTATTACCTAATATTAGTCAATGTCCTTTAGTAGTAGAGGTAGTTGGACCTGCAATGGTTTAATATTCCGGTTCTCCTTCCTTAGTCTACTAACTAGGTTCCTTACTAGAGCTTAGCTTGGCTAGTTAAGTCTAGGAACATTCAATATTATATCCCCTCCTTTCTTATTCTCAAACTAGATAGCATTATTGTGATTTCTTATAGCCCTCATATTAGGCTCCTAGAACTGCTACATCTTAGATGTATTAGGTATATACCTAATAAACATAGCATCTTTGCCCCTATTTATAAGCTTGTCTAATCTTATCCCCGCTAGCTAAGATTTAGCATCTATATATACAACTGCTCTACATCCCTAAACCCTAAAGTGCGATATAGAAGGTCTCTTTCTAGTAAAGGCTTCCTCTAGTAAAACCTTAAATCTATCAATATCTAGCCTATTTAGTAGGGTATTTCTTATAATAGTATAGGTAGCTAATACTTCTAGCTAGAATTCAACTAGTATGTTTGAATCTTCTAGCATTACCCTAACATATTCCTTAGATATCTAGATTAACCTTTCTACAACTCTATTTTAGATTAAGTTATATGCTTTAGTTATATAGTAAGAGATTCTAGATTCCTTCTCCTACTACTTAAGTAATGCAAGCAATTCTCTTACTCCATTACTTCTTACTACCTAGAGCTAATTCCCTAATTAGATCTTAGCTTTTCTTCTCTATTCCTACAATACATTTACTACATCTTCTCTTGATTTCAATAGGAATACCTACTTCTTCCTTAAAAAGTTGTTAACAATCTCAAGCTACTATTTAAAACCTAGTCTTGAGATAGGTAATGGTCTATAGATATTAATTAAGGTAAGGGAAAGCCTAGCTAGCTTTCTCTTAGTCTCCTTACCCCTATGTTTTTTCATTTTAGCTAGAGAATATACTCTATAGGGCTAATGCTTTGTAGGGACGGGAATTTTGTCCTTTAGGTTAGTTACTTTGTAAAGGTCTTTTAGTAATCCTTCTCTAAAGTATCTAACTCTTCTGTACCATAGCTCCTACTAATCCTAGTTAGTCTAGGCTACAAAGGCATAGGTATCATTATTTACTAAATCCTAGGGAATGTATATATATGCAAGTTTATCTAGGTCTTAGCTAATTTCCTTAATGAATAGTACTCCTCCTAAAAGCCTTGTCTAGATAATTAGCTTTCTATCGGGTAAGTAAAGTATAAATTTTAGTAGTTAAACACTAAACTGCTTACTAAACTAGTTCTAAGAAACAAGATTGACTCTAAGCCTAGGTATAAAGAGAACACCTTTCAATACAATCTATTTGCCTTTCCTTCTATCTATAACTGTACTCCTAATATATATAGCTATTAAGTAGCTACCCTTAACCTTAATCTACTTTTTCCTCTTAAGAGGCTTTAGGTCTCTAAAGAGTGATTCTTGGTTAGTTATATAGGTAGAAGCATAGGAGTCTAGTAGCTACTTAGATAGCTTATACTTACCTTTTACTTTAATAGTTAAATAAGCTACCTTATTAACATCTTCTTCCTTAGAGGGGAGAGATGATTTAGAGGATGCCTCTACATCTTGTACTACATAGGCTTTCTTAGAAGATGGTTTCCTAGTCTTCTTCTCTAGGGATTATATCTTTAGGCTTAGTTTCTTTACCATCTCTTTGAGTTGTTCTTTATCTAGTAAAGATCCCCTCCTAGCTCTAGATAGGGATTGTTTCTTTACTATCCTATAGCTTTGTCTCGGCTAGATAGCTACTTTTGCCTTATCTAGGCTAAGGCACTCTTTGATCCAATGCTTCCCTCTATATAGAAAGTATAATAAGTCTCTACTTATCCCTACCTAATTCCTTTTCTTAGTAAATATAGCTATCTCCTAGCTTGTTATCTACTCTTGCTTTTCTCTTAGGATTCTAAGGATGTCCTATAAGCTAAGGTCCTACCTTAGGTCAATCCTATCCCTAATAGTACTAAATGTTTCTAGAAGGGCTACTAGTAACTACTAAATCTTCCTCTCCTTAGTCTTAATGTCCTTAAACTAGGGAGAGATAGACACTACCTTCCTAGCTATACTACTTAGGCTCTACCATACTTTATTAATTATCTAACCCTCTTCTATACTAAAATTAGTATACTACTAGAGTAAACTTCTCCCTATTACCTATAGTTTCCTCTTATATTTCCCTCTTGCCTAGTCCTATAAATGCTTTGCATATTCAAGCTCTTAACATTCGTCCTAGTTATCTTCTAAGATGTAGATAAACATCTTATACAATGCTATTGCATTATGAACCTTATAGCTTGCTCTTCTAATTAACTAATCTAAAGATTCTAATAATGTTATTAAGACATGTTTAGATGGTATAGATGCTAGGGTGTTAAGGACTGCTTCATCTAATACCTATTTAACCTTTAGTTTTATTAGGTGTATCCTAATAATCTTAAACCATGATTCATGATTCTTCCTTGTTAAGATTAGTGTAGCCCTTCTCTTACTAATTCTACCTTCTTGATCCATGGTTTCTTCTATAAATCAAACCTAAACAAACTCTAGAAACAAGCTCTTTCTTTAACAGTTTCTAGATAGCTGTCTTCCTTAGTTAGCAGATCCCTAGCTCTACTAGGCCTATAACAGTTTAAAGGTTACTAACAACTTAGCTTAGTTTTGGAAGGTTACTAAAAACTTAGAATAGATTCCGGCTCTATAGGGCTAATGACTTCCTTAAATCCTTCCTAACCGTATACTAACAAGTTAGGGTATTGGTAGTACTAAGTGCTAAGTCTAAGGCTTATCTAAAGGTGCTCAAAACTTAGGCTTATCTATTCCCTTTATACTTTCTAAGTATGCCTTACTAGGTTCTTTCATAGCTTATATATATAGGGCTTCTTTGTACAATGTGTGTAGGTCTACCTCGAGTCTCCCTCTCCTATTTTGCCTCTTCCTTCTAGGACTGGACTTATAGGTCTAGGGGTAACCTATACTACTTTAGTCTTTCTTCTTTATAGTTGTAAACCCGGGCTCATAACCTGTCGAGCTAAGGAGGGCCGATAGGTATAAATGGATTATAAGCTACAATAGAAGCTACAAGGAATAGTAGGGGCCAAAGTAGGAACAGTAAGTGTATTGTTTTTTATCTATAGGTTGGAGCTAAACCTGAAAGGTGTTAGCTTGGATTAGTTACATGATAGTCATCATGTAATCTAGTCTGCCTTGGCATCCCTTGCTAGGTTACTAACTAGACTGTATATTCCAACAGTATATAGTAATACTCTAGATTATAGTAAAGAAATAGCCCTTTCCTTATAGAAGAATGTCTTTATTAATATTAACTTCTTAACGAAGCCTAAACTAGTAGTAGCTAGACCTTTAGGTATTAAGAAGCTAGGTAAACCGGCTTCTAATCTAACCTTAATTTAGCTTACTAACGCTAGCGTTATAATAGCTAAATCAGAGGCTTAGAAGCGATAGGACTATTATATTATTAGAGACTTCTTATATAGCTATAAAGACTATCTAAATTATTATAAGGCTAGTAAGTATACCTACTTCTATAATAAGGCCTTAAAGGATTATAGTAAGAACTACTTTCCGTTTTACGAAGCCGCTCTAATTAAGGCTTATAAAGCTATCTCTTCTAGTAAGTAGAAACGTAACGAGGTAACTAATAAGCTAGATAATAGGATACTAGTAAGGATCGAGATTATAGTAATAAAGAGAAAGATCGAGTTATAGTTCTAGAAAGGCAAGGTTAAGAAGATAAGGGCTCGCTATAGTAGTAAGAGCGACTTGCCTTATAAAGCCGCTATTATTAGCTCTTAACCTATTATTCTTAATTTCTTTAGTAACGAGATAAGGTACTTCTTAGATAGTAAGCTATATAGATCTAGTATAATTCCTAGTACTTCTTATAAGATACCTACTTACGCTCTTACTAGAACTAGCTTACGTAATCCTCTAGCGATACCTTACAATATTGTATAGTCCTCGAAGCTAATAGTCGAATTCTTCTAGTTAGTTAGCTTATAGTATAGATTTTAGGATTGTAACGAATTATGCCTATATATCGCTTATTTCGTATCTTCTAGATAGACGCTAGAGACTATCTATAATTTATTAAAGGACGACTAGCCGGTAGTACTTAATCAAGTAGATAGAATAAGGTTAAGATTAAGGAAAGCTATCGTCGAGTTTATAAGGAAGAAATAGAATAAGATTATAGTAGTAGAAGTAGCTAAGGTAGAGGAAGGAGAGAATTTCTAGGAATCTAGACTTTCTTTAGATATCGAGCTTTATATAACTATAATATATACAAACTTATAATAAGTAGGAGACTCTTATAGTAATAGTACTTATTTAGCCTATATATAATTAATTAATATAATACGTTAGTTATAGAATAATCTAGTAGATAGGCAAAGCTAGCGTTCGAATATATTTATTTAAATCTCTTCTAGTAGTACTTGCTATATACTAGTACGACTAGTTATATTACTCGAAATCGTTAAAATCTATCTCTTATTCGCTATCTTCCTTATTATCTTTCTTAAATATATCCTTACTATTACAATATACTATCGACGAGTTATTAATTATTAATAGTAAGGTATTCTAAGCCTATTCTATCTATTAGGAGTCTTCTAGGTTAAGCGCTATTATATTCTAAGCTACTCTAGTAGTATATTCGAATTTAGGTAGATTATATAGAATATCGACTCTATCGATATTATATCTAGTACGAGCGAATAATCTACGCGCCCTATTATCCTTGTACTTATATAAATAGTAATACTTGTTAAGGGCGGTAACTAAATAGTTCAAAACGAGTTCTCGAAGATAGTCTATCTACGAGAGAGGGCGTAAGAAGCGTAAAAGTCGTAGCGCTAAGAACTAATGCCTAAGGCATCTATAACTAGGAATAGGAGGGTTACCCTATAATACTACTATAGTAAGTAATCCTAAAAGCCTATAAACTTCGATAGATAATCTCTATATTTTTTAATAACCTTCTTTAGTAGATTGAAGCTACCTTCGATTAGGTTTAGATCTAGCGAATATAGTAGTAGAAATTTAAGGAAATAGGAAATAGGAGCTTAGTAAGAGAAAGAAGCTATAGAGATCCTCTCTATATCCTATATTAGAAACAAAAGGTAGAAACAGAATCCTATATAATAGGAAGGAGATGAAGGGTTCTATACCGGAGGCCCTAGGCTAAGGGCTTTTATCTTTAAAGATAAATAGAGATAGCTACTTATCTAATAGGTAGAATCGTATAGTAATACAAGAATTCATGATATATAATAGGAGAATAGCTCTAGTAACGATAGCGCGAAGACATAGCGTGGGTAAGCTTTTATCGTTAGTGTTATAGAAGTAAAGGAAACAATAGTGAAGTGAAGTTGGTGCCAAGTGCTATTGAACACTTGGTACGTATGGAGCTCCGTCTCACGTCGTCGCGAACGCGCTGCTGCACCACCACCTCCACCACTTTCTGCCAACTAATTATACTGCCAAATGTAGACAGTCTGGAGGCCAAGATGGTGTCAGCGAAAGCTCCCTCGTTGACACAGCAATTATCACAATCGAAGAAGCAACAACCGTCCATTTCCAGCTTCTTCACGTCGACAGCCACCCAGAAGCCCAAAGTCAGGGACCTCAGACCGTCTCCTACGCCGCCACCCGAATCGCCTCCCACGACTACTGCCGACGATACGCATGGGCATCTCATTAGCAATGCTGAAAACCAAGCAAACGATCAACGCAAAGCTTCGAATGCCTCCAAGAGGGGCATTGAGGAGTTGGACGAAACAGAAGGACAGCATCCACATGCGAAGCGGCGGAAGTGCGACGATAATAGCACAGACCTGAACGGTCATGGAGAGTCGTTAGGGGGTGTCTCTGTCAATGCTGGCCAAAAGCCCAAGGCCACGAAAAGAACTTCGAAGTATGCATTTGGCAGTTCCAGCGGTGCGACGACTGGAGTAAATCAGGATGAAGTGGACGACGAGGAGACTCGCAAGCTGAAAGAGAGACTGCATCAGAACTTTGTCAAGAAGCTAGGCAGACCTGATAGCATGGCCAACATCAAGCGCAGAGATGGCTTCATCACCGAAGAGACACAAGCAGAAGAGGAAGGTGCGGATGATGAGGATGCCGAAGATGAAGAGCATGAACCTGCGCCCAAAAAATGTCGGAGAGCTCCAGCATCGCGCAAGGTCAAGCTTACGCCCCTCGAGCAACGTATAGTAGAGCTCAAGCGAAAACATTCAGACGCATTGCTTGTCGTGGAGGTTGGCTACAAGTATCGCCTCTTTGGCGAGGATGCTAGAGTCGCCGCGAAAGTGCTATCGGTGGTATGCATACCAGGCAAATTCAGATTCGATGAGCATCCGTCGGAGGCACACATGATCAAATTTGCTTCTGCCAGCTTCCCAACCCACCGATTGCACGTCCACGTCAAACGATTGATCAACGCTGGTCACAAAGTTGGCATCGTTCGCCAGCTCGAGACCGCCGCCCTGAAAGCTGCAGGTGCTAACAAGAGCAAGCTGTTCGAGCGAGACCTCACCAATCTCTATACCAAAGCCACCTATGTTGATGACGAGGAGGGACTGGGAGCACCGTCCGGAGCTGCTGGAGGAGCGCCGGCTTCTGGATATATTCTTTGCTTGACTGAAAGCTACCCGAAAGGCGTCGGATCAGATGAGAGGGTACAGATTGGTCTCGTCGCCGTACAACCAGCTACTGGAGACATTATCTATGACGACTTCGAAGACGGTTGGATGAGGAGTGAGCTCGAGACGAGACTGCTACACATCTCACCTGCCGAGTTCCTTATTATCGGAGACGTATCAAGAGCGACAGACAAGCTCGTCCAGTATCTCTCCGGTGGGGATGATGCCCGATTAGAACGAAAGCCGAAGCCAAAGACCATGGCAGCAGGATCCTACAGCCACGTCACGAAATTCTATGCCGATAAAATAAAATGCGATGGGCTGAGCTTGTCTCAAGTAGAGTCATCGCGGGAGAAAGGAACTCTCCTAGACAACGTGCACCGGCTATCCGAAAATGCCACAGTATGCCTGTCTGCAATGATTACGCACTTGGCAGATTATGGCCTGGAGCACGTCTTTGACCTGACTAAGTGCTTCCAGGCATTTAGTGCCACATCTCACATGCTTCTCAATGGCAACACTCTGTCAAGTCTGGAGATTTATCGCAGTCAGACCGATCAGGCAGAACGTGGTAGTCTATTCTGGACGCTTGACCGGACGCAGACCAAGTTTGGCCGACGCCTGCTCCGAAAATGGGTCGGCCGGCCATTGCTGGATCGCGCAAGACTTGACGAGCGCGTGGCAGCCGTCGAAGAGCTGAGGGAAGGCATGGGTACTGCTGGTGTTGCCAGGATCAGCCAATTGTTGAGCAAGATCAAGGCGGATCTCGAGCGGACACTAATACGCATCTACTATAAGCGATGTGTAAGACCCGAGCTTCTTGCCTTTCTGCAGAACCTGCAAGCCATCGCGCAGATGTACGCTCACGTTCAAACTCCCGCCGATGCCGGCTTCGAATCTTCCATGATCCACGAAGCCATCTGCTCCCTTCCACGCATCTCCGACGACGTCCTCGACTATCTTGGTCGCATGAATCTCGAAGCTGCAAAGAAGAACGACAAATACAACTTCTTCCGCGACGAGCACGAAACCGAAGCCATTACCGATCACAAAGTCGGCATAGTAGCAGTCGAACACGACCTCAACGACTTCAAAGCCACAGCCTCCACCATCCTACAACGCAAGTCCGTCTCCTACGTCACAGTCGCAGAAATCGACTACCTAATCGAACTCGAAAACACCAAACTGAAAAACGTCCCAGCAACATGGACGAAAATTTCTTCAACAAAGAAGCTTTCACGTTTCCATCCCCCAGAAGTTGTAGAACTCCTCCGCGAACGAGATCAACACAAGGAGTCTCTTTCCAATGCCTGTGACGCAGCATTCCACTCCCTCCTCGAAGAAATCGGATTCAAATACACAAATTTCAGAGAGTGTATTCAATCACTCGCCCTCCTCGACTGTCTTTTATCTTTAGCTACGGTATCTCAACAACCGGGCTACACGAAACCAACCTTCACCTCTTCCCCTGGCATCAAGATTGAGGCTGGTCGTCATCCAATGGTCGAACAACTCCTCCTCGATCAATTCGTCCCAAACAACGTACACCTCTCAGGCGATTCTGCTCGAGCGCTGTTGATCACAGGTCCCAATATGGGCGGAAAATCCTCTTACGTTCGCTCCGTAGCTTTAATCGCTGTCATGGCACAGATCGGTTCTTACGTCCCCGCAGACTCCTGCGAGATGGGACTTCTGGATGCCGTGTTTACGCGTATGGGTGCGCAGGATAATTTGATGAAGGGTGAAAGTACGTTTATGGTTGAGGTTGGGGAGACGGCTGAGATTTTGAAGTTGGCCACACCGCGCTCGTTGGTCATTTTAGACGAGTTGGGCCGCGGCACATCAACTCACGACGGTGTGGCTATAGCTCAGTCCGTCCTCCATCATGTGGTGGCCGAACAGAAGTGTCTTACGCTTTTCATCACGCACTACCAAAGCCTTGCCCGCTTGGCTGACTCGTTCAACGGCGAACTTAAGAACGTTCACATGCGTTTCGAGGAAAAGCGGGCGACGGAAGATATCACTTTTCTTTATGAGGTGGGAGACGGCGTCGCTCATCGTTCTTACGGTCTCAACGTCGCTCGTCTGGCCGGACTTCCTGAATCTCTGCTTGAGAAAGCTGGGAAGAAGAGTAAAGAGATGGAAGAGGAGGAGGTGAGGAGGAAAGTGGGGTTTTTAGGGAAGGTGGTTGGTCATCTTCTGGATAGTGGGGATGGGGGGGAGGGCGAGAAGGAGAAGACCATGGAGATGCTTGTTGGTGGGATTGAGGAACTGTGAGATATCAGGAAGCAGGGGTGTGAATGGCTAGTACAACGTGATCATACCCATCTGTACAGAGTAAGAGTGGCTGGCTTCAATGTCTGAATGATTATGTGAAATCGGTGAGAGACAAATCACATGTTTTTGAGGCCGTCAGACTGCATTCACAGATGAGCCGCACAGCAAGAAAGCATGAACTTGAATTGCAACCTTGGATCCCACGCCCGCCAACGCAGAGCCTTCTTCTGATTGGCTCATTCCCAGCTTCCCGAATTTTCTGGCAGGAATGCTCACAGTGATGCGCCTACGTGATGGGCTTTTCCTTCTTCTTCAGCGAGACTTGATCTGAACACAAGTCGATGAACATTCCAATATTTCTTCATTCCCGAGCTCTCGTGAGACAAGGCTGAAAAGTAGCATAGCCAACCGAAAAAAAGAATACCACTCCGTCCGCTGTCGAATTTCTTTCCCTTTCCTTCCCATCACCATAACAATATCTTGCATGCATGTGCAGAGAGGCCTCAAAAACAATTTCATCACTCCATGATGCTCCTGTTGAACGCAAAGATTCATTACCCGTCGTGTCCATGCAAGCATTGATCTAAGCCCGTAGTCGTATATGCTCGGAGCCACAGAGCGCATCCTTGATTCCACAATCAGAACCTCTCCCTAGGACCGTTCCCGTGATTATCGAACATCTCGTCCAAAATCTGGCTCGGAGCTCGTTGTCCCGGAAGATCGCTTGTGCTGTCCCCGACTGCTAAGCTTGAGCTGCTGGGTTGTGGGTAGAGATTGCTGTGGCGGGAGGGTGCGTAGCCTGGAATGCGATTAGCAAGGAGATCATTTCGGACAACGGCTTGGAGCGCTAGACTCACTATCTCTACTGGGCGGCGCCCTCAAGCCTTCTCTCGAACTATGCCGGATTCCGTCTCGTGATGAGTAGACGCCTCCTCCATAGTAAGTCCATCTCGAGTTTTGAAGATTCGGGGAGCTGGGCGGCGAAGGCGAAATGCCACTATTACGGGCATAAGGCGCCAAGGACCCTCCGATCACAGTGGAATTCCTGCCACCAGCGACCTCGCCTGAAGGAGACGCATAGTATCCCGCAGGCAGATATGTGGATTCGCGGTTTCCGTCCATGTTATGACTGCTATGGCGTTGTCCTTGTTGGGCAGTGGGCGAGAAGAAAAGCCCAGCTGGCGGAGCAGAAGACTTTCTGTGTCCGGAATCATCATGTTTGCCGGGCTTCGCAGTCTTGCCAGCAGAAGTGAGGTGGTCGAGAGACATGCTGCTGCCCGGATCATACTCTTTGTAAAACGTGCTCTTGTGGCTTCCTGCACCTGCCGCATGGCTTCCTCCCCAGCCAGACTTTTCGGTTCCGCGAAGTGAAGCCATTGCTGCGCGCTTCACGGATCTGTTGATGCTCCATGCCAGGAGGCCACGCCATGCCAGCACGCACGCGCCCATGAAGCCAAGAACTGCGCCGATTGCAATGAAGACTGTGCCCTCGGGCATAGACGACTTTTGCATGAACGGCGCATTGGCGGTATACGGAATGACGAGAGTCGGAATACCAGCACCTGCAATTGTGGGCAGGCCCGTCAGCTGGAAGACGCTGCCAGCCGAGGTCGTGGTCGTTGCATCTGGGAAGGAGGCCGTGGCCGTGAAGCCTGTGCCTGAGGCCGTGGTGCCGCCCGAGGCTGTTTCCGCAGTCTTTGTCGACTCTGCTGTGCTCTCCGCCGTCGTCTTTCCTGTGGTTGATGCCGCGCTAGTGTCGCCGGTAGACTCTGCTGTTGTCGCGGCGGTTGTGGTTGCGTCTGTGACGGTCGCAAGATTCGGGAGGTCGTTCTGGGCATGCACCGCCGCTGCACCCAGCAGCGCCAGCAATGCGACAGCATGCAGTATCCGCGAACTCCTGGCCATGGTGGTACAGTGATGCTGGTGGTGTAACGAGTGTTATGCGGCCCGTCTGCAGGCGCCGTCTCGACGTGGAGGGCGGGAAGGGAAGAATCGAATGGCGGCGGTAACAATATGCTGGTCTCAATATGTGGTATGGATGCGCTGTAGTCGAAGCGTAATACTGTATGGTATGCTGCTATGCCAACTGGCGGCTGGACCAGGATCCTTTGTCGAGCAGTTGTGTATAGACTCAGCCTTTCACTTTCGCCTCCCAACGATTCCGACTGAGACGCCCCTTTTCACGTTGCGAAGTCTGCCACCGCTCAAATTATTGCTGATGCTAATGCTGCTGCTGTTTCCTCGCAACAATAAACCCGAAAATAGCGAGTGAAGATGCCGCGGAGGCGATGTGCTGATGTTGTGGTACCACCATACCAGAAGGACCAAGTGCTCGCAGGAAGGAGCCCAGCCCAGCATGCGACAGGGATATACGCGGATTTTGCTGGGGTCCTGCCAAATTTGCAGCCTCGCGTAGTCAGGGACTTGCGGCTCGGTCCGAGCCTAGCGATATCGATAACCTTAAGATTTGCCTGTGGACCTCATCTCGCCATCACAATCTTTTTCTTCGTCCATACCCAGCCTCCACCATGGGTGTCGCAAAGAAGACTCGCAAGTTCGCCGCCGTCAAGCGAGTCATCGGCCAAAGAGATGCGCGACTGAAGAAGAACATACTGAAGGAAGAGAAAGAGCAGGAAAGTAAAAAGAAGGACAAGTCTGGCGAGCTGGTGAGAGAAATGTTCGTATAGCGGATATACACACTGGGAGAATCCGCACTGACTATGAATAGCCCTCAAGTACCATCATCCATGTTCTTTCAGCACAACACCGCCCTGCAGCCACCATATTCCGTGTTAGTCGACACGAACTTCCTCTCGCACACAGTCCACCACAAGCTACCTCTACTACCGACACTCATGGACACATTATACGCGACGTGTACTCCCATCATTACGAGCTGTGTCATGGCTGAGTTGGAGAAGCTGGGAGCGAAGTACAGAATCGCCTTGCAGATTGCAAGAGATGAGCGGTGGGAGAGATTGAAGTGTGATCACAAAGGCACATACGCCGATGACTGCATCGTGACGCGGGTGATGCAGCAGAGGATATATTTGGTCGCCACGAATGATAGGTAAGGAGGCCGCTCTTCGGAAGTGTCGGTTTCTTGGGGACGGTTACTGACACTCGACTTCTAGGGATCTAAAGAGACGATTGCGCAAGATCCCTGGTGTACCCATCATAAGCTGTGCAAAGGGCAAGTACGTGATTGAGCGCCTGCCAGATGCGCCGGGAACATAGAGCACATGGAAGCATCGGTACTATATGCGCTACTGGCGAATTTGACATCTTTTAGCGAGGCGTTGGTGGTATAGCGTGATCTGGGAATGACCGACAGAGACTGAACTCTCGAGCCGAGGAGATCTTACTGACTTGTTCGATAAATGCCACGAATGCAAATCTCTCTAAGAAGCCCCTCGGCCAGCCGGATATCATTTCCGCGGACGACTGCTCGATGGTCATGTTTGGCCTCTTTGCACCTGGACGAATGCATTGCAACGAGAGTGCAGCTGCATGGTTCGTAAGGTTTGCTTCAGATTGGTCAACACTGCTCAACAAACCTAATCTCATCCCCTGTGGCCACATGTCGTCCCTCAGCCCTAGAATAGGACCTTATGCGCCATATTTCTTCCGTCCTAAATCATGCACCTTCAAGAGGCGCTTGCAGATTCGATTGGGTGGTTTGGCATGAGTGAAGCACTCGGAGTGGTCAATGCATCACGAGCTTTAGGAGTTCCGATGCACATGCATCAGTATAGCAACCAACATGGGCGCTACGTTCCTTCACTCGTGCACTGACGCCCGACTCTCTCTTTTATCTTCTGGCGACGCGCATTTCTTCTCGTCGTCGACTTGCCTCTTACTCCCTAAACACCAAAGACTCGACGCTGCATCTCCAGATATCGATGGCCTCTCAACTCTCGCGATGGAGCAGTTCAATGCGTATTTCGAGTACGAAGGGGGTTGGTGGGACAGCGAAGATGCAGGCACAACGCTGTAGCGCGCCTTGTCTCGACATATTTACGGCAATCCTGAGGAACGGAGAACGGTTCGTGACACCGTAGTTGACCTTGCAATTCGCGCCTATGCGAATACTGACAACCCATACCACAAGCGATACCTCGAGCACGCGCAAAGCTTTCGTACTCGTATAGAGGGCAAAGAATTAATACACACCTCTACTGTCCAAATATGGCACCACATCGGCACCTCTTCTCTGCGGTCGCAGAGGCAATGTTGGTACGAATCGGGTCTTACAGCACACCATATCACACCAGAGACGCTCCATCAAACCTGATCATGAGTAAAGGCTATGAAACACATCTCCTTTCGACATCATACAATAATCATCGGAGTGACAGATGGTCGCTCATTTTAGGTCGCCGATTCCAGTCAACTGCGGCAGAGCAGTCACAGAGTTCTTGCTTCGCGAATGTTCGGCATTGGGACTGCAAAGAATCAGTCTGGCCCATCGTATCTACCCTCAGGCAGGAAGACCGTACTCTGCTTCAAGTAGATGCAGGCAGCAACTTTGTTTTCGATCCCGTTTGGAATGCATATAAGCTTCGTTGTTCTCATACAGCGAGGACTCTGCAACACTGCGTCGCCGGTATCCGGAAGACGAGATGGTAGATTGAGGTTGTGCGGCCCGAAGGATTCACCATTGTGGATAACTAGTTCGCTGGATATATGCAGTGCTCAGGGACTCGCCTCATGAGGCTCCGAAACCTACATATTGATGAATATGCATCTCGCTTCCTCGGTGAAATGACTTTCCCCGTCAGGATTGAAAACCAAGTGAGATGACGTGAAGTAAAGAACACCGTGTCAAACATCACCAACGTGGATACGCTCTGGCGTGGTTCGCAATCGCGGAGAATGTCGAGAATACATCTATCAGGCAGCAGAAAATGACTTACATCTTCTGGTGCTGGTGAACGCGCCGGCACATGGGCATTGGGACATGAAGGGCGAACTGCCCAAGTGTCGAATACATTGACTGGCCCGCCTCTTGTGATTCTGAAACACGCGGATGGCCTGAGGATATCAATCGACTCTGATGAATAGATTGACCTTTGATTCTCGGTGAGCATTTTGATGTTTTGCGCTGCAAAGAGAGTCACTGTTCACATGCGCTACCCGTCGGCGAGCGATAACATTCATCTCCATCTTAGTACAGTATGTCTCCTGGAGTGCGCAGCGCTGCAGAGGTAAAGCATTGAGAGACTGATATAAGAATTGGGATATATCCGTGTTCGTCGTAGCCGCAGCGTCTTTGTATCATGATCTATTGTACATTACGTAAAAGTATATTCTCAAAGGTGTTTCGAAAGACTCTCTTAACCTCCATCCTATGGCGCAGCCATCTCCCTGTATTGCCACTACAAGAAAAGTCCAGCAAGCGCAGCAACGGCCATAACCGGCGCCGCAGAAGCAATAGCAGCAGCACCCGTGTACCGAACCGGCATGCTAGTAGTAGCAGTGCCATTGGTCTTTCCAGTAGCAGAAGGCACAACATACAAGCTAGTAGGTGGGACAACACCGCTAGAAACAGAGCCCGTGACGAGGAAGTAGCAGCCGTTGACCAAGATGCAGGTCTGGCCTGTTGGGTAGCTGTGGGCTGGGTTGCCTAGGGGATCGAAGTCAGTAAGAGGGCGATGAAGCGGGTGAAGAGCGGCTTACAAGAGTATCGTCCGATCGAATCGGTAGCACCTGGAGCTGGGCAGCTGGAACCAGTAGAAGTTGGAGCTGGTGGGGCCTGTGTAATGGTGCAACCGCCTGGGCAGTGGGTGATTGTAAGAGTTGTGGCGGAAGTGACTGGGTAAGTCTTGCCGTTCTGTGTGATGGTTGTTGGGCTTGGGCAGACGGTGGTGAAGGACGAGACGACGGTTGTGACTGGCTTGCTTGGGTAGCCAGCTGAGACTGAGACGCCTGGGCCTGGTTGAGTGAGGACGTAGCAGCCGCTGACGAGCTGGCATTGTTGGCCCTCGGGGTATTGATGTGCTGGGTTGCCTGAGGTGCATGTTAGATCATGAGGAATGGATTGGATGGCGTGAGAACGTACAAGAGTAGCCGTTAGTGCCGTTTGTGCCTGGAGCTGGGCAGGAAGCAGATGCGGTTGGTTGGGATGGAGCGGTGGCGCTCACGCCTGGGCCCTGGTTGACGAGGTAGTAGCATCCATCGCTAAGGATACAGAACTGATTTTCTGGATACTGGTGTGCTGGGTTGCCTTTTCGGGCATTAGCGATGAAATTCTGCGAACTGTTGAAGTAGTCTTACAAGAGTAGCGACCGTCTGAACCGTTTGAGCCTGGAGCTGGGCAGGAAGCAGATGCGGTTGGTTGGGATGGAGCAGTGCCGCTTGGGGTAGCGCTCACGCCTGGGCCCTGGTTGACGAGGTAGTAGCATCCATCGCTAAGGATACAGAACTGGTTCTCAGGGTACTGGTGTGCTGGGCTAAAGACAACTCATTAGATTTTGCCTGCGTCTGAGATACTCTTCGGCCACTCACTTGCAGCTGTAGCGACCATCAGATCCGTTGGTTCCTGGCGCGGGGCACGATGCGGTGGTCGATGAGTAGCTGGCAGGAGCAGTGGTGCTGGCACCGTAGGCGTTCTGAGCAGCGGCATAGCCAAAGATGGCAGCCACAGTGGCGGCGGTAGGCTTCATAGTGAGTGGTGTTTTGCAGTTGTTAATGGAAAGAATGACTTTCAGTTCAGGTGTATTAAACGTATATGGGAAGAGGAATGGTAAACAGAGCAGGGAGCCTGCATTACTTATCCTATCCTTAGGGACCAGGCTGTCGACTTGGCTAGACCATTACCGCGATAGCTAGTGATGAGAATGGTCGAGCGGTAATTGTTGACGTCTGCCGGTACCCGTCAGGTACAGTCTGGAGCCGCGCCTAACAATGCCGCTTGCCAGGTCGGCCCAGCCGTGGGTGGTGGTCCTCGATGGCTACCAGAAACTACTCCTCGTATTATGACACTTTTCCTGGGCCATAATTGGAACGACGGTCAGCCATGCCAAGGCTGCACGGATTTGCCGCCGATCTAGCTGGGAGGTCATCTCAGCCTCGTATGAATAGAGTTTTCACATCGCGGACATTTTACCGAGCAGATCGGTATGTTGGAGGCGATTTCAGCATCTTCGAGACAAAGAGGACATTTTCCCGCGGCTGTTCATCTGAGTTGATCGTAGTCTGCTTTGCTCGCAAATGCATGCAATTGAACGCGATCGTAGCCCAGCTCGTATCCTGGGACACCCAGTCTGTGATATGCTGTGATGTGCATCTGATTGCAAGATAATTCGCGTGACTCGTGAGGCGGCGGTCCAGTTCACAGGCGAAAGACTGGCGTCCGCTGCATGCGGAAATGACTCCTGTGCTATCACTGTATCACAGCACACCATCTGGAGTTCCAGCTGCAATTGGCCATTGTCGTCATCCTTGGCTTCTTGGACATGAGATCCAGATCGCGTCAGCAATAAGATTGTGAGTTGCCGTGGCTACAAGCAATACCTTGTCTGTTTCTCAGGCGGAATATCCGGTCGGAGGCCGAAAGGCGAATCGAGAGGCTAGGTGTACAATTTGAGCCTTGGATCCGGTGTCGAGGGTCTTATTTCGTCCATGAGGCAAGGATAAGCCAAATAAGTCCTGTATTCTTCCAGGCCTTTTCTCCTTCGCGCTTTATTGCATTCAGTTCAAAGGGCATACAGCAGTGCATGCTCGGCAAGATCAATGTGCGAACGTACCTAGAGTGAATGGAGAGGTCAGAGAAAGAGCAGTAGTGATGCGGAGGAACATGCCATCGCGAATCCGACCTCACCTCTCTCACCCTTCCGATGTACCCGCGCATAGCGAGCACCAAGCGCGATCGCTGCGACATGCTATACCATTATCATCACCAACGTGATCTATGCTATTTCAGAACTGTATTTAGGACGTCTTGTCTACCGTACGACTCGCTAGAGGCCACGGATTTGGGCTGGGGAACATGATGAAGTTTCAAGCAACAAATTCATTCTGAGTCTATGAGACCTGCGCGAAAGTTGCGAAGTGCAAGCGAATATCGTCGTGAAAGACCTATCAGGGTCATGCTGAGAAGCAGAAGCGGTGCCCATAAGAAGACGGGATCACATGGGCACACATATATCGCGCTATGAGCGCGACTGTCTCCATCAGTAGGGCCCGGAGCTCACAGCCTGAGATGCTAAATGTTCTATCGCAACAGAAGCGTTCAGCAATACCATACGAGCGCTGACTTGCGGCGACAGATGCAGTGTGCTTACCGCTGAACTCTACGCTTCATCCTCACCGTCCACCAGGCCTCTCCATCCACTAAAGAATCGTTTCAGGTACCAATACCCAACAAAGCTTTGTGCATCTACAGGATATAGGTGCTTCATAGCAAGCACAAGACTCTCTTTGTTTGCAAACCAGCGCCGTACTGCAGAGGTATGCTCAGCCAGCCCGCCGTGGAGGCTCGCTTGTCAATCTTGCTATGCTATTTTTGACCTATCCCGAATTCTATGCTACTAACACTACCTTACACGCCTCCTATACTCACAGATCGGCACCAACTCTTCATCCACTTTCGCAGTCTTGAGCAGTCATAGTCAAAAATGCTCCACCTTTTTCTTGCCTATTCACTTGCGCAGAGTGAAGCGGGTACAGTTGATGCCTTGCCTTTGCCAGCCCACATGCGCTCCAGGAAGTATCACTCTTCTTTCGACAAGTTTTACTCTCACCAAGCATGGCGAAGCACAAGGTCTGCTCTTCTTCGTTGAAGGTGACACAATGCCATGCTATTCTCTTCTTCATGGCACAGGCAAGGGTGAACTGCTTTCATCTTGGTCGACGCTGGATGAGGGAAGGAGCTTTACAAATCATGATTTACGAGTGGATAATGGTAAATTGGTGGCAAGAAGTACAAGACGAGAGGATTAGCGCTATACCTAGGCTTTATTGCAGACTTTCGTATCTGCAGTGTGCACGCACACGCAACAAGTGGCAGAAGCATGCCGCAACTCTCGACATGCACAACGCACACCCTCTTTTGCCACGTGCCAAGCGAGGTCCAGGTGAGTCCTTCGGCAAGGGACGATCTTTCTTTCGCAGGACCCATCCCGCTCGGCGGTCGGTGGACTTCCAGACTACTGTACCAGATCATCACTGCCGGCTGTGTTACGCAGATGGAAGGCACTCAACAGCCAGGTCCCTGTTCAATTGGGGAGACGGGCGACGCATCCGCTGACTGCAGATTCCTTGTACTGGTGTACAGCATGTCGGTGAGTATACCCAACCTGTTTCTCGGGCTCTGCGACTTGGCCAAGGTTACACAGCATGGCGGTCTGCCAAAGGACTTCGCCTTCATGGTCACAGGTGCAGCGTCCAGGATGGAGTTGATCGGATGCGACGCTCGAGGCGTGAGCGGGAGTCGGAGAGGGTGGTGATGGCTATGGCTGTGGCTATTCGGTCCGTCTGCAAGGGGCTTTATCCCTTTGCTGCCCGCTCGATTAGGAAGGCATTTTCAACGCAAAATAGCGCCAACTCAATGGCGCCACGCGTAGGCTCTTGGACCACTCGGTGAGCGTCCTGTAGATAGTATTCGCAGGGGTTTGCACCAATAATTATCCTTGTAGAGCTCCACTTTCATCCTTTATGCCCGACTAGAGACCTCTTCATACCGACTAACGATAATATCTCTTTCTTTAATGGAACAACCAATCTTCCGTATATAGTTGCTAGTCGATAGCACACTCTCCGACCCTCGAGAGGTTATCGACAAGCCGGATTTGTATACTACAATAGCATTTGACGACGTTACAAGCGATATAGGCGACTCGAGCGCGGCTCGTGTAGTTGGTAAGGGTATAACTAGTGTAGATAAAGAGGTAGAGGTTGATAGACTAGAAGAGTCTAAAGTAGAAGAGGCTATTGAAGATCCGGACACTATATAGGCTCTAAAGAAGAAGCGGAAAGTAACCTAGTTAATAGCGGATACTACACCTATAATGTCCAATCTAGAGGGTTATAAACCATTAGAAGGACCGTACTACGAACGTAGTATCCACTTGCCTAACAACTTCTATGATTAGCCGTGTGAATTGCCGCCTATCATATGTCTCAATAGGTGTCTACCGAGTTAGTATAGCGAGACCTACGTAGCTAATTCTAAGGGTAGATTTGGTGTCCGGTATAACCTACCATTAATGTTCTTCCGCCTGTTCTTTACGGACATACTGCTTGCCATGATAGTCCGGTTTACTAACGACTATGCCGAGTTTAAGAAAGCGAAGAATTGGAAGCGCGTATCCATCGGCGAGCTAAAGATCTAGTTAGGTCTAGTAATCTATATATTAGTGATTAGGCAAGCCGATATTCATGAGTACTAGAACCGGAAGGGCGAGTTACTATAGCATCCAATCTGCCAATATATCGGCCGCGAGCGCTTCAAATATATCAAGCGCTATCTCTACCTCTCGCCGCCGATCGAGAAGCTTGCTAAGTATCGCTTCTTCGAGAAAGTTAAGCTAGTAGCGGACGAGTTGAGGAAGATGTTTAAGCTATATGTAACGCCTCGTATAGAAGTTAGTATCGACGAAATTATAGTACGTTTTACGGGTAGGTCTAGCCATACTACTATAGTCCGCGGTAAGCCAATTCTAGTCGGATATTATGTCCTAGCGCTCTGCGATGCTAGATACTACTATTCCTTCGCCTTCAAGAGTCCTATAACCGGCTATATCGATATTAATATTACTAGAGTCGTTATAGGACTAAATTCCGCTTAGTAGGCAATCGCACGATTACTACCGCTAACGTTACGTATAGTAGTATGGCTTGTTTCTTAACTTCCTACTACGACACACTTCTTTACACTCTACTGCGATAATCTCTTTAGCTCCTACAAGCTATTCCACGTCCTTCGAGCTATAGGTGTCGCCGCCTATAGTACCGCGAGAGCTATCGGTTTAGACTAGCTAAAAGCACTTTCTAGTATAGCGAACAAAGCCAGTACGATCCTTCCTCACAACTGGCAATTATTTAGCGTCTAGCATAGCGATACAGTCGCTATTGTATGGCAAGACAAGAACCTCGTTTAGGGAATTACGACTACATACTAGCCTAACAAATTCGACGAGAAAGAGCGTAGGAAACCTCGTAGACAAAGCACACTCGCAAAGCGACTAAGAGAGACAGTATAGCACGGATTAGGGTATGTCAAACTATAGGTACTACGATAGTCTATCGACTATAATCTCTTTATAGGTGGAGTCGATATATACGACCAATTACGGTCCTATTGTAGCACTTAGTTAAAGTTAGTAAGAGCCTGGTTTGCCTTATTCTTTAATATGCTAGACATGGCCATTATTAATGCATTTATCCTATGCCGCGACCTACACCTACGCCAATCTACCATACCGCTAGGCCTACGCTCAAAGCATACAAAGGACAAGCTATTATTCTCGTAGCGACAGTTTAGATTGCGCCTTGCTTGGTGCCTTGTACTATCCGGCCATTATACCATAGATACAACTAACGTAGTAACAATGAACACTTCTATAGCTAGAGTTAAGCGGAAGCATGGTAGACAGTACGCTCATGGATCTAGACCCTAAGGAAACACTACAAATTCGCGTAGAAACGGCTATGTTACATTAGCTAGCGTACTTCCGCTAATGAGACGACTTCCTAGCTACCATGAAGCTGTTCGCTATAGCGACTCAAAGCGCCAATCTTGCTAGTTCTATAGGTACTAAAAGAACACTATAAAGTCGACTTCTACGCGGCCTCGCCTTACCCAATTCTACTACTCAATCTGTAGTCCTAGCTACCCTTTATGCCGCACTTGTTAGCCGCTATATCACTTAGTAGTATAGCGGTTGTTACTAACCCTTATATCCAACCTATCTTGTAGCCGTACTACGGCATCTTCGAGGTCCGTAACCCTCCTTTATAGGGCTCTAAACTTAGTCGCATTGACCTCATTTGGTACCTTAATCTCGACAACTAATAGCGGCGATGAGCCCTAATAATCGCGGTAATCCTGCGGTATAATAACTCGACTAATTAGCGGAGTCTACGGCGGCGGCGGAGGTAATGGTAGCGGTAACGAAGAGGGTAGCGGTAACGAAGAGGGTACTATAGTAGACGTATCGATATGCCCTTCTTTACCTCTTGTAGGTAGCTTAATAGTGTTAGCGCTAGTCGACAATCTACCTACTTGGCAACCCTTATAGTACTCATGGCGGTTTAGTCCTACTAATCTATGATATTAGACCTATACCTGCAGTCGAGAAGCCTGTCTAACAGTGCCAAGAAATGCCTCGCGCTTAACCATAATCGTCACCATCCGACGGTCTCCGAGAGCCTATACTATGCGGCTGAAATTAGCCTTCTGCGTTGAACCACAGCAAGGGGATTATGTGATGAGTCAGTGACTTGACATGATTTGAGTTGGAGCTTGGAGATGCATGCTTGAACTCAATCAACGAGCCACTTTCACGGACGGACCTGTTTCCGTGCACTTCCAGGAAACACAAGTCTACAAGGCAATACTGTGCATGCATCGGGAGGCAGTGC
The DNA here is from genome assembly GCA_001578225.1 of Pseudocercospora musae. Taxonomy (NCBI): domain Eukaryota; kingdom Fungi; phylum Ascomycota; class Dothideomycetes; order Mycosphaerellales; family Mycosphaerellaceae; genus Pseudocercospora; species Pseudocercospora musae. Next base: position 11,250 of record LFZO01000276.1, on the reverse strand, counting down.
AGTCCAGAGCGCTCTGCTGGCGCGTGCGACACACCAACTTTCTTCAGCAATGCAGTGCAGTGCAGTGCAGCGTCGACGAAGGCAGGAGGCTCAGCGCAAGTGCCGAGGGGCGGGCGGCGGGCGGCGAGCGGCGAGCGGTCTAGACACGGGCCCTCTCAGGCACCAAGCCAGGCATCATCATTGGGCAGCGACACTGCCAACTGGCTGGTTGTTTGATGATGGTGATGATGATGATGACTAAGTCAATGCGCTGCGCGTGCCTTCCCGGCCCTCGGCTGTGGCTCACCTCGCACCTTCCTCTAGCGCGCGCGCGCGATCCATCATCCATGATGCATCTCGAATGCTCTCTGCTCTGCCAGACTCCAGTGAGGATTGAAGCTCGGCGACGCCCCTCCCTATCACCGACATGCAATATGTCGCTCCACGGCCTAGTCCCTCGACGCCGTCAAACAAGCATCAACGTGCCTGCCGTATCAGCTGTGCAATAGTGCATCGCTGGCTAAACGCCATGCATCCATAGCACCGTGCCGCGTCTGCAAATCTAATGGAACCAACCGAATATGCCTACTACTCATTTGCGTCGGCCGTCCATGATGATAACACGCCCATTGCCTAGACACAGACCGCTACCACCCGGCACCCCCGTTTTACCTTCTAGCCCACCCACGAAACTATGCACTGCATGCATTGCTTGCGTCTTCCTTCACTCAAATCTGGCCCGCAGCAAGACCGTCACACCACACCGTCGCTAATAAACTCTCAATTCTGACCTTTCCAACGCCTGCTGGAACCTCACCTTCCATGTGTGCTTGGTACCATGAGTGTCCCCGATCCAATTGCTACTCCCTCGCAAGATGAGACGCAGAGCCTTCCGCCTACCTCACACACTATTGCCCCTCCACATTCTCGTCAGCAACAAAGGCGTGTTGCTCATTTCGTCGCGTCTGAGACTTCATCTAATCATCGAAACAGTGCCCCGTTCCACTCCCAATTAGAGTACCTTTCGCAGAACCAGAACCAATCGCCTCAGAATCTGGCACAGTATGGACAGCCGTTTGATATGGGCTCGCTGCCAGGGGTATTGCCCGCGCTCCAGCCGGGCGTGACTGGGAGAACATATGGAAACCCCGACCCGGCTCAAGCCCTTTCTTCGCCCACCAATCCCTATCACACGCATCAAGCCATGCCATTCCCAGCACAGAGGAGTCCGCATTTTCCAGACCCTGCTATGCTGGCGAGAATGCAGCAGCAACCATTCCTGGCGGGGCATTACGCTGCTGCTCCACGTCCTGTCCAGAGGCAGCAGCCCTTTCCGTTGCAGCACCAGATGCCATTTTCGCCAGTCGATCCATATGCATATGCTCTGAGCCCAACTCCATTTTCCCCCGTTGACCCTCGGCTGGGCCCACAGGCAGCATTCATGATGCCTGGTATGCCAGCAGATCCAGGTAATCTTTCGTTGTCGCTCGCTTCACTTCTCCCACTGACTCGCTCGCAGCCCAATTCGCCAGACGAGCCTCCGCAGACACAGCTCCCATCCCCAATTTTCCCCGAGGCCCTCCGCGCAAGCCGAAACAGTCTGGCCATGCCCTTTGGGTCGGCAACCTACCTCCTGCGGCTCAAGTGATGGATCTCAAAAACCACTTTTCGCGCGACGCGACCAACGACATTGAAAGTGTCTTTCTCATCGCGAAAAGCAACTGCGCCTTCGTCAACTATAAAACTGAGGCGGCGTGCGCAGCTGCAATGACCCGCTTCCACGATTCGAGATTTCACGGCGTCCGACTGGTTTGCAGACTGAGACGTGGCACTGCATCGAACTCCCCTGTGCTGGCTGTCGACGAGACCGCCGACTCGCCGCCTGCAGAGCCACCCTCCGCACCTGATGGCATCACGGAAGATTGTCTCGGACCTACTATCGCGCGTAGTCAATCGGGTCAAAGTGGGCTAGACGGTACATCTGTGGACCCCCCGAGTCTTTCGACCGGCACCGTGCCTCCACCGGCCGGGGAGAAAGTGCCAGAGAAGTACTTCATCGTCAAAAGTCTTACAGCACAGGATCTCGAGGCGAGCGTTCGGAATGGCACGTGGGCAACGCAGTCACATAACGAGGATGGTCTCAATAAGGCATATGATCAGGCTGAAAATGTTTATCTGATTTTCTCCGCGAACAAGTCCGGGGAATACTTTGGGTACGCGAGGATGGCTTCCACCATCTTTGGCGAGCCTATCAACTTGTCCGCGACGCAAACTTTGGAGGAAGTCGGCATCGGTCCCGCGGTATCTCCACGATCCATACCAACACCAGCTACCTCGACAGCTCCCAAGGGACGAATCATCGACGACAGTGCACGTGGCACAATTTTTTGGGAGGCTGACCACTCGGAGGACGACAGCTCAGCGGCCAAGGACGGAGGCTCCGGGCAGAATTGGGGACGACAGTTCAAGATCGAATGGCAATCGACGAACAGATTACCATTTTACAGGACGAGAGGCCTTCGGAACCCGTGGAATGCGAATCGAGAAGTCAAGATTGCCCGTGATGGAACGGAACTGGAGCCAAGCGTTGGAAGCCGTCTCATTTCGATGTTCCAAAGGTCCTCCCCTTCCCCATCTGCTGCCCCGAACTCCGGAAGTGGAATGCCTTTTCGGTAACTAGAAGTGGAACCGCGGTCCTTGGGCAACAACTGGCATCTGGTAGCAAGTCCCAGTCAGCAGGAGTGCGATACATTCACCGGACACTTAATACTAACATGTTGGCAGCATGGCGAGCGTTGGTTATGAACTGCATTGCATTGCATTGCATTGGGGGGAGGAGAATGGCCCGCGCAAAAGCCTGGCATGAGGGAAGCCACGCAAGACGGAGAGCTCAGATGATACCCAACATCAAAGCGAAACGCTTCAACGGCAGGTACGGGTTGCAGCAAGACATTCATTCCTTCTTCTTTGGTCGCTTTCCTGTTCGGGCATCATTCAGGGTCAGCGCATCGCATTTGTGGTAATGATCATCATTATTATTCCTTGTCCCGGGTTCAACGCTCCGACACTCATGCCCGGCATGATTGTAATCTGGACAGTTTTCACTGGCTTATCCAGACACTTTGTGTTGAAGCTTTCCCCACAGACTCAAACTTGACCACACCTCCTTCTGACTCGCAAAGATGCCTAATGGATATCTTTCCATGACATGATTTCGACTGCCTACCTGGTCAAGCCCGCGAAAATCATGCACACATGCACACCCACAATCTGCACTTGCCAAATCACGCATTAATAATGCATATGATCGGCAAAGTAACGTTCTTGCCTATATATACCACATGCGCCTGCCTGCAACTGCCCATGACGAAATTCGCAAACGGTTCAACCTTGATCTACAAACTTTATAATAAACTTCGGCAAGCCGGTGCACTACACTACGCCAAGAAAGGTGCGCAACTGCTTTTGTGGCGCAGGGACTGGGAGGGGAGAGTTGAGGATTGTATTGATCCGGCGATCGAGGGTGCGATGATGAGGGAGATGGGGTCTGATGAGCTTCAGAAGACGTTTGTTGGGTGGGAAGTAACGTTCCAACGAGCAGAAGGAGGTTATTGTTGAGAGAGCGGAGGAGGAGTTTGGGAGTGTTGGGAGGGTATTGCTTGGGTTGGAGAATTGTTAGCAACTTTCCAGCAGCCCTTGAGCGTGCAGGCTTGCCTCAACTTCGCAAAGACTTCAATCCGATGCCCGAGAAAGGCCTGCCGGGCGGAAGTAGAGTGTCAGAACTGTTCATTCGCACGGATTTGAACTTTTCGAAAGCGAAACCATGATTTCATTTTTACCAGTGCCTTGTCCGTCGTTCCCTCTTGTCGTGCTTCACGCCGCTCGTGCATCTGCCTGCCCGCTTCATCAATCATACATTTGCCCCTTACATCGAAGCATTAGCCATCCCCATTGATCGCAACATTAGCCACATGGTTCTCGTAAACTTCATTTTCAATTCACACTTTCTTACTCCGTGGAATTGTTAATCTTGTCAGTAACAGCAGCCTGGATCTGCTCCGAGGCGATGCTATAGCTCTGGTCGATAGTAGCATAGCACTGGTCCAGCTGCTTCTCGACATCTTGCTTCTCTTGCAGGAGTTCACGAAGTCGCTGAATCTGCGGTTGACGCAAAGCACGACTGTTGACGCATCAGAGCAAAGCAAGAACATGACACCTTGGTGGAAGCACGTACAGCTTCTCTTGGTGCTCCTGGTGACAAGCTTCGATCTTCCTCTGCACTTCTTGGACGGCTTGTCTGCGATTCGTCTCGATCTCTTCCTCTTTCTTCTGCCTGCGCTTGATGTTCTGCGGCAAGGTGAGCACCTCAGAGCGGGTGGCGAGTGCGACGGCTCGGAAAAGGAAAGACGTTTCATCGTGCTACCAGTCCTTACCTGTTGCTTTGTCTTGTCGAGGAGCTTTTTCAGAGTGTCTGCAGGAATCTCCTGCGACTGCTGAGATTGAGACTGAGACGCGTCTGGCTGGCTTGGATCGTATTCCGCCTCGCTGCTGGACGGCTGCTCGACGATCTTGGCAGTGTTCTTCTGGCGTGTTGGGGCCATACCGATGGACGTGTCGCTTGTGTTGAACAATGCGTGGAGGTTTATTATCGCAGTCGCCAGCCGCTGACGTTGTCGCGAAAGAAGAAGGCGCGCAATCCCTGCTACAGAACTCTGCCGCGCCGACCACGTGAGCGCCAAGGCCTCGTCTCGCAACACCCTGGGCAAACGACGCATCACATGGAAAAGTGTGTTAATCTTAGCCTTTGTCTGATCTTGATAGAGCCTTATATTATCGCCTCGTTTCAAAGCGTTCTGGATGCCAACAGTCTTCACTATACAGCTTGATCCATGCTCCGATCTTGTGAGGCTGAGCCGAATGCCTGAGGAACTTGAAACCCTTGCTCGGGATTTCCTCGATACGAACGGCGCTTGCGCAAGAAGTTCCTGGGTACCTCTTCCCAGTTTACTCCGCTAAACTCCAGGCCAAGGGAATCGCGAACCTCTGCTCAAGCACCTCTGGACTTTCCTCGTACCTCAGAGCCTTCCCAGAGCAGACTATGCGGGTTGCCTGATTGCGCAGCAGCTCCGGCGCATTTCATATCACCGCTGATACCTTCGTTTCCAGCCTGATCTCACACCCGAACTGGATACGGAGGGATACCATTTGCCCATAGTACCTGCGCAGGATCGCATAATATTGGGTAGTGGTGGAGTATCTGGGGCAATATGACTTCCTTTGCCAACTCATTTTGGTCTTCGGACTATGCCGGAGGTGAGCTGTGCCCCGTAATTCTGAATTGAGAGATGAGGTGAGGTGCTAAGCAATCACAGGTCTCGGCGTACTCTTCCAGAAGCTTCAGCAGGGTGTACAAGAAAATGAGCAGCTACTTACTGTTGCGCGGATGCGCGCAGAGGCAGAGGATATATACGGGCAAAAGTTGGCAGATATCGAAGGAGCCACGAACCGAATAGATGGTGGCTTTCAAAGGGATGATGGCGCGAGTGTCAAAAAGGCCTACGAGGGTGTGCGCACCGAAATGGCCGAAGAGGCGCGAAGCCACAAGAAGATTGCTTCAAATATTCGAGAACTAGTGGTCAATCCATTCGGCCGCTGGTGTGATCAGCACGCTGCACGCGTTCAGAATAGCCAGGACGATCTTCAAGGCCGGATCAAGGCACATGACAGGCAGGCTGAGACCGTCCGGCAGTATCGGAGCGCGTACTACAACAAATGCCGACGGGTGGAAGACCTGGACGAGGAAGAGAAGCTGGCCTTTCAGGATCCCAACTCTGCAGCTGCTAATGGCTCGCCGAAGGTCGGACCTGGAGCGCCGCAGAGTGTTCCCAGCATAAAGATCGGCGAAGAGCCGGAAGAGCCAGAACCGATAGAAATTGGAGACCAGACCTACACGCCAGAGCAAGTCAAGAAGATTCTCACTCACCTATTGGAGAACATTCCTCTTCGAGACACTAAGGTCCCGATCATGGGTACCTATGCGAATACGAGCACCGGCGCAGACATCACTGAATACATCCAGAAGCACCTGCAGGCGAATAGTGTTGCTTATGCAGAGCGCATTGGACAAGACATGATCACGCATGGGTTCCTGCGACTCATCGGCAATGTCGGCAACAGTTTTTTCAACAGCAGCAAATCCAATTATCAATGGAAGACGAAGGTATTTCAGATTACTGGCATTCCTGAGAAGCGCAGTCCGCTCCATCGGACCTCTACCATGATATCTGCCGGCTCCAGCGACTCAGTGCCTGGTAGTCCGGTCATCGGTGACCGCGTTAGCGAGTATCTCGGAGGCTGGAATCCGCTCAACAACGCGCATCCGAATGAGACGCCTGGGGAAAAACTGCGCCGAGAAGCTCGAGAAGCTGACGAGCGTTACAAAGCTGCTGTCCGCAAGCTAGACGGTCTTCGCTGCAGCCTCGAAGAAGCTATGGTCGATCACATGAAGTTTATGGAACGTTGTGAGCTTGATCGACTAAAAGCCATCAAAAGTGTCGTTCTCGACTTCAGTGGCGCTGTCAGCAATGTAATCCCCGCGCTACAGTCATCAGTGGACAACATGATGCTGTTTCAGGAGACCGTACAGCCACAAGGCGATCTCCGATACCTGCTCGAAAATTACCGAACTGGCCAATACATTCCCAAGGTCACGGTATACGAGAACTACTACAACAAGGTCGATGAGCAGACTTTTGGCATTGACATTGAGGCACGAGCTCGCGCTGACCGAAAGCGAGTGCCACTCATCATCACCACGATTTTGACATTTTTGGACTCGCATTATCCCGATCTGGAAGGAGATGAGGCGCGTCGCAGCATATGGACCATTGATGTGCCACTCGCGGCGCAGCACCATCTTCGGAGCCAGCTCAACACAGGGAAGCCCATCTCCCAGGAAGTGCTTGAAAAGTACGAGGTGCCAATAGTAGCCGCAGTGCTCAAGCTGTACCTGTTGGAGCTGCCCGACAGCCTTGTCAGCTCGCACGTGTACGAGATCATCAAGACCATATACACAAGTACTGCACAATCTGCGTCGGACGCAGCGAGAGTACAGGTGATCCAGTCGACACTCGGCCAGCTCCGTCTTGCAAACATAGCCACTTTGGATGCGCTGGTAACGCACTTTACTAGATTGATTGAGCTTACGAGCGCAGACGATGCATATGTTGCACAACTTGCCGCCATCCTGGCTCCCTGTATCATGCGACCGAAGCAGGAGACTGGCCTGACCATGAACGAGAAGTACAATGTGCGACTTCTCCGCGATCTGTTCGCACACAAGGATGCTATCTTTGGGGAGCTCAAGCGTCAATCAAGCCTATCACACACCAATTCGGGCTCCACAAGACAGACTCGTGCTATAAGCACAGACGAGTCGAGACGCAAAGAGCACATGGAAGAGCGCCAACGTGCTATCGCAGCTGCACAGCAGGCACAAGCCGGTGGCACCAGAAGTCGAAACCCGAGCCCGGATACCAACGCACGAGTGCCGCTTACAGCCGGACACCGCAGAGATCGTAGCCGAGGACCGGAGACCAGATTTCCGGTGAGTACCACTGCTGCCCAGCACAATGCACGTGTCATGTCACCAACGGGCGCCTCAAGCACGTCCAGCAACCGGGATAGCTTGAACATTCCACAGAGTCCACCTGCAAGCCGACTGCCGCCTTCTTCGCCCCAAGACACTCCTGAGAGGACCAATGGCACTTTTCATCAACCTCCGCCAGCCGAAGACTATACGCCGCGAGAAAGAAGTGCCACAGAAACTGCTAAGCGCATTTCTGGGCACGTCTCTGCCTCAATCAACTCGCCAAGCGACTTCATGAACCCAAGCCACTTTTACAGCAGTAGCGTAGATTCGAAGCCAGCCCATACAGCTTCCACTGTGCCAACATCACATCCATCTACAGCAAGCAACATCAGCATCAAGCCTCCTGCTTCAAAGTACCGTGTTGTCAATCCGGAAGAGTCATCGCCGATCACTTCTAGTCTCGCAGAAGGTACACCAACCAAGAAAGACAGCCTGAGCCAGACTCGTGGCATGACTGGTAGACGAGGCACGGGCGGATTGAGAAGGCAAAGTTTGGTCAACAAACACGAGAGTATCGACGGTGGTGAATTTGTCGACTCTCCCGTTGCTCAAACTCCGCCTGCCGAGGAGATTAACAAGGGTGTGCAGCTGGAAGACAAGCCTATGGACTTCGACTAGGAGTGGGATGAAAGAAGGGTGGACTTCAGTCATGCTTTGCCGAAAGTCGCGACAGCGTAAAGTTGAAATTGTAGGAGTATTGAATCGTTTTGCCTGGCATCTTTAGCTACCAGCAAGGTTGGTTTTGATTATAGCGACAAACACGCGTTATGTGCATCTGAGAGATGGAGATGGAGATGGATATGTAGATATTATGAGGGATAAAAGCATGATCACTAGTATCGTCTTCTTTCTCTGTAGGGCGTACAATCACATGGGGTTATTGCCAAGCCGGTCCACTTGCTAAACCTCAACCTCCTTAACTCTATCTCGGGAGACTAGAGCGAGAATGTAGCGATTTTATAATTATTCTAGTACATTAGTAATAAACAAATGAATAAGTTTAAGGTTTGACTTTGTAGACTACTCTTATAGCTAGAAACTAAGCTACTATAGGATTAGAGAGAAACTCTATATAGCTAAGTACAAAATCGAACTAATTATAGTATAGAATAATTAAATCGCTATTCTCGTCTAGGCCGGTTCTAGTAGGTTTTTAGGCTTTTGTATAAACATTTAGTAGAGAGTATCTTCTATCTACGATATTACTACTTAAATACTAAAATCCTATAGTAAAAGTTATACTCTATATCGGAACCAAGTCTAGCTATATACTCCTTTTTTTTCTAAGGTTATCTAATATCGAAATCGGGCCTAAATATGTTATCGTCGTTACTAACGTATCCTTCTAAGTAGCTATCGTATAGTATATCCTTAAGTCTACTTTCCTTCCCTCTACTAAGCTCTATATACCTTTAACGTACTTCTATAGTAGAGGCTAGCGCTTCTATATAGTCTCTCTAGTCCTACTAAAGTAGTTCTAACCTCTTATCGCTTATATCTAATAAGTAACTAGAATCCGACTTCTTAGATAATAAGCTAAGTAACTCCTTAGATAATAAGCGACTTATAGAGTAGCTTAATCGTAGTAGTATAGACGAGAGTAGTAGGTCTAATTAAGGCTATAGTAGAAAAAGGAGATATCGTTAGGAAAGGGCGAAATACTACGAGATTACGTCGAAAATCTAAGAGAATAACCTTACTATAGTAAAGGTTATTTAGTATTAGGCTAGTAATCTATAGAAGAGTTTATATACGTAGCGGCTTAGTAAGCTATCTATATTACTTAATACTAAGTTAAAAAGGCATTAGGCTATCCGCCTTAGTAGTAGTAAGGAGAGTAGGATTATTTACAATCTAGATCGCTTAATTAGGAAGAGTCTATATAGGAAGTAGTAGAATACTATAGTCGATAGTCCTACTACGGTTTCCTAGGATAGCGCTATAGTATAGATAGATATAGGTATAGAGATAGTATTAAGTAATATATTCGACGACGATTTCTCGATTAAGAACTTTAAGGATTGTCGAGCTAAGGAGGGCCGATAGGTATAAATGGATTATAAACTATAATAGAAGCTACAAGGAATAGTAGGGGCTAAAGTAGGAATAGCAAGTATATTGTTATTATCTTATAGGTTAGAGCTAAACCTGAAAGGTGTTAGCTTAGATTAGTTACATAATAGTTATTATATAATCTAGTCTACCTTAGCATCCCTTACTAGGTTACTAACTAGACTATATATTCTAATACTCCTACTTAGATTAGTTAGTCTACAAATGCCAAATCCCAATTCTAACTAATATAATCTAATAAGAATTTTAATTAGCGAATTAGATGTAATAGCTTCTAGATTAGTATAGTGTATCTAATCTACTAGGTTCAATTCCTAGATCTAGTATTTGCCTACTTAGTAGAGTTTGAACTCTTCTAAGCAAGCACTTTTGTTCCTTTTAATGTTATGCTAGCTATAATTATCTAATAAATTCCTAGAACTATAGCCCTATCTTTAGCTTAGTTAGGCTATTAGCTACTATCTCTTTTATTAGTGTATATTCTACTACAATCTTTCTTTACTACTTGTCGAGCTAAGGAGGGCCGATAGGTATAAATGGATCATAAGCTACAATAGAAGCTACAAGGAATAGTAGGGGCCAAAGTAGGAACAGTAAGTGTGTTTTTTTTCTACAGGTTAGAGCTCACCCTGAAAGGTGTTAGCTTGGATTAGTCATATAATTATCATCATGTGATCCTATCCGCTTAGCATCCCCTACCAAGTAACCAACTAGACTGTATATTCCAACACTCCTACTCAGATTAGTTAGTCTACAAATCCTAATTCTAACTAACACAATCCAACAAGAACTTCAATTAGCCAATTAGATGCAATAGCTTCTAGATTGGTATAGCGTATCCAATCTGCTAGGTTCGATTCCTAGATCTAGTATTTGCTTGCTTAGGATTTGTAAACAAACCCCGAGCAAGCACTTTTGTCCCTTTATACTAACTGTAATTGTCTAATGAATTCCTAGAACTGTGGCCCTGTCTTTGGCTTAGTTAGGCTATTAGCTACTATCTCTTTTGTTAGAGTATATTCTACTATAACCTTTCTTTACTACTAGAGATTTCTAACCTTGTTGAAACTAATATCAATATGTTTTAATCTCTTATGGGTATAAGCATCTTTAACAAGAGTCAAAGCTACCTAGTTATTACCTATGATCTAAACAGGTCTAACTTTATTCACTATATTAGAATTTCCTTTAATTAATAGTTGGAATAAGCATTCTCCTACTAACTATACATAATCTATCTCCCTTAGGAGTGCTATAAGGAATTGAGATTGCTTTATATATGTATTTATTACTATGTACTTAGCTTCTATAGTTAATGTAGTAACTAACTTCTACTTCTTGCTTATCTAAGAAACTAGTAATCTATAGAGAAAGAAGATGCTTCTAAGGATCGAGACTCTATTAGCTTTATCCATTACATAATTAGAGTCTAAATATCCTATCAGCTTTCCTCCTCCCCTCCTAAACATCAACCCTAGACTTAGGAATGATCTTAGGTATCTAGCCAGTTTTCTAAGTGCTTTTAGATGTCTCTTAGATAGATCTAA
>LFZO01000275.1:2349-48091 GCA_001578225.1 Pseudocercospora musae | reverse complement strand
AAGACTAAGCCGAGAGGGTAGGGTCCTATAGATACTCTCTATAGACCTATCCTTAGAATTACCGGTATCCCGGTTAGACTCTAGCGATACTTAGCAATTAGACCGCTCGACGCTTATACTACGCCTAGTACCCGCTAGCGCTAATCCTACGTCGCGCTATATACGTAGCCTAGTATTTTTACGCTCTAGCTCCTAGGCTTAGACTTCTTATTTAAGTAACTTCTACTCGGCTTTCGAGTACGCGATTCGCTCGTTTAACGTAGCCTACCGCTCGCTAAAGGTCGTCTAACGTTCTTTATCTCCCTAGGGGCGATCGTTGTCTATAGGCGCTATAGTATTACTACCTAACGTAGTTAGCTCGCTTGCGCTTATCGTACGGTATTCTATAGGCTACTATAGGGATAGACTTATTAGAACTATTAGGGGCTAGGTATGTAGTAACGTATAGAACATCCGCCTAACCGATAATATAGTAGGTAGTAGAACTAACAAGTGCCTCTTAAAAGGATTACGTAGAGCGCTAGGTTAAAAAGGCTATACGAGTTACGTACGTCTAGCGTACGCCCCTAGCGCGCGCCGCTTAGTATACTTAGGGCTTGGCAAGAGACCTTACCTTATCGAGGTCCTTATATCTACCTATCTCGCCTCTATATCGAATACCTTAGCGCTATATAGAGACTATTAGCTAAAGGTTACTAAATATTACTAGGAGTTAATAGAGGTTACTAAAAGATAATAAAGGTTACTAAAAGATAACTAAGGCTACTAAAAGACGATAAAATTGCGGAAAGGTAATAAGGTTTCTAAGGCAAGCGATATCTATCCCGATAATAAAGTCTTAAAGAGATACTAGACGATATAGCTACTCCTATATACGACGGCCTTGTATATACCGGCCTACTAATTAATTAGGTAGAACAATATCCGAAAGATAACGAAAGATAGCGAAAGGTACTAAAAGGTTTAAATTAGTATAGCTTACTACTATAATATAGGTAGTCGTTCGACCGTATTCCTATACTCTTCTAGCCGCGCTTCTCGCCTACTATAATAATAGCTCCTTCTAAGCGGATGTCGACATTCGGTAGATAGATAGAGGTATCGATATGTATACTAAAGCTTGTAAGCGGAAACGCGGTTTTACGTTCGATATAGTAGTTTATTTATAGATCGGAATATAATTATTATAGAAATTAAATCGCTATAATCGTATCGTTCGGCGCTTTCATTTATGTATACAATAGATAGTTTAGGACGTATTGTTATGCTACTATACTATTATAGAATATACTAGTCGGTATCCCTAAAGTTTATATATACTAAATCGTGCCCTAATTGCCCTTAGACGCTTCGCTAAGGCTTAGTACCTTTCCCTACATTATTTGATTAGCTGAAAGTTGCTAAAAGTTGCTAAAAGATCGGAGCTACAAAATTCCGATATATGCCTTAGGCGAAGTGTCTGAGTTTCTGAAGTAAAGTCTCTGCAGTATCATAGCGACTCATGCCACGTGACCAAAACAAGCTGCATTCGGACTGACAGCATCTTCGACCCGTATCCGCGGGCAATTTCACTGAGCGGTCACCGGCGACTGAAGCTGCGGTCCTAACGATTGCGGAGGATCCAGAGGTCAATGCGGCCAATTTCTCCTGAAAAGACGAAACGGACGACTCTTGGCTAGGGATGGCCACCTCCTCGAAGGTGTTTGCGGTCATTGATTATGAAGACAATTACGTGCAACCATTGCTATTGGCGGCCATCAGGTCTCACATCCCCTCTGATCTGCTCGTCCTCATCAGCAACATTTCCGAACTGCCATCTCCTTCGAGCAAGTTCCTGCAATGGCGGCAATATGAGAGCATCGATTTTGAAAGTCTGATGCAAAGCTCTCAGACAAGTCTAGCCAACAGCTTTGCCATTCGGAAAGCTCTCATTCGCAAGCACTACCTATCTACCACGGTCTCGCATTGGTTGACCAAACAGCCAAGCAGCGTGCTAAAGGGCCATGTACAACCAAGCGTCGAGTTCGAAGTCGACTTTGCCGAATTCCTAGACGATGCTCTACTCGAAGCCTACGAGCTCAAGGAGAGCTGGCAACGGAATGAAGGCCTCAACGGAGACTCAGACGATTGGGAATGGTGGATCTTGAAGCCAGGCATGAGTGATCGTGGTCAAGGTATACGCCTCTTCAGCTCAGAAGAAGAGCTAACCAGTATTTTCGAAGAATGGGATCCTCCCACTGATGACGATGGAGAAGACGAAATCTCTCAGAAGGGCTCCGACAATGGTGCCGACGACAATGACAATAATGGAATCATCGCTTCTCAACTCCGCCACTTTATCGCCCAGCCATACATCCATCCCCCCCTACTGATGCCTGCTTCGCATCCATCTTCAGGTCGCAAGTTCCATATCAGAACATATGTTCTGGCAGTCGGTGCACTTCAAGTCTATGTCTACCGCCGAATGTTGGCACTGTTCGCCGGCAAGCCTTACATTGGCCCATCAGCATCAGCACTGCCAAACGAGTATCTATCCAGTCACTTGACGAATACTTGCCTGCAGTCTGGCGAAAGAGAAGGAAGTGTACATGACTTCTGGTCTCTACCTTCCAAAGCCAACGACAAAGTATCTCAAGATTGGCAAGAGGAAGTCTTCAAGCAAATATGCTCGATCACAGGTGAGGTGTTTGAAGCTGCCGCTAGGAGCATGAGCATTCATTTCCAGCCCTTGCCCAACGCTTTTGAGCTGTTTGGGTTGGACTTCATGGTTGATGCGCATGGGACTGCATGGCTACTTGAAGTCAACGCGTTTCCCGACTTTGCGCAGACCGGAGGTGAGCTTCAGAGTCTGATCAAGGGCCTAATCGATGGTGTCGTATCAGTTGCCATCAAGCCGTTCTTTGGGCTTGGAGGAGGCGACCACGCGGAGTACAGCCTGCAGCAAGTACTTGACATCGACTTGGGCCGGCGATGAAGAATTTATTTAATGCCGAACCTTGATCCAGCCCTAGGCTTCATCGATCAGCAAAGTGTGGTCTGCTTGAGAGCGGCCAAGGATTTCTCCGCAATACCAAGACCTTGACATTCAAGCGCGATCCTTCTTCCCTTCGTCTTATCATGGTCAAGTGTGAGAGGTATCTGTACGACGTGAAGGTGCGTTGGGTACACTGGAGAGAGCCTCTCGATTTCGATGCAGCTGCTAGAGGCCTAGAATGAACCGCGAAACTCCCGAAGCAGTGATCAGGCTTGATGCTTGAGGTGTTGAGTAGGAAGGCCTCAACGGGAAAGCCGGCAGGCTGCTACTGTAAGAATGACACTCTGCACTTCTACTCGGATATGACGACAACTGAGCCGGTATCAGATTCGACGACGCGATCACAACAACGATTCGCTGCATTAATAAGCATTCGGCGACACGTTATTGTTCGGCCCCTCTGGTTCCTCACTCGCATCGCTCACACCTCCTGATTACAGCAAAGTGAGCTTCGCAAGAGCTTGTGACAAGGGTCCAAGTCCAACCACGATCGCCCCCGGTTGCCAAGCGAAGTCAATGTAACACTGAATCACGCCACAGCCGTAATTCCTCAGCCGCACATCGGATGCGACAGCGCACAGCATTATTGTAAGGCAAGATATCCATAAGGGTTTCATTGAAGACAGTGGGTCCGCTCCAGTGTTCTCCGCGTTGTTCTGTTGACTGTAGCTTGACCTAGAGATGCCCTTTGGAGGTGTCCTGCTATGAACACAGCGGTTAATATGGCTGGATACAATGATAACTATGCGGGACCTCCAAGGCTTCCTGCTGGGTGCGGGTCTGATGATGACAAAGCTGTGTCTCGTGTGTTCTATGTCCATACCGTGAGCACTGTGACCATAGAGGCCGATCCCTAAAACACGGTGACCCTACATCTCTAGATAGCTTGACCATCGATCCCCAGCTTCACAAGTTCACATGCAGGCTCGGCCGCCTCGCCGGCCCGCACACCACACGCCAAGAATGAGTTTGCATACTCCATCTGGCAGCGGGTCGTGCTAGGATCATACTGTATGATCGCATGAGCGCCACGAGAGACACGAAACTGAAGCAGGCAAATATCGGCTGTGAAGGATCTGGATTGCGAGAGGATTCCAACAGACCCACCACAGCACCCAGCACCGCCTCTGGTTCGTCCTCCACATCCCCGGCTGTGGGGCGCCCCAGCTCGCATATAATCCGACTCATCCAAGCCCACTAAGCTCTGCTTGTCTTCGCTGCCACCACCCTTCTTCACACCTTGCCTTGCTCAAGCCTGGCCTAAGAACACCAAGCCGCCGCCATGTCTTCAGACAAGGCCGAGAAGATCTCCGACGACGTCCCGTACACGACTCACAACGAAAAGAATGCACTTCAGGATGGACCACCAAGCTACAACGCTGCTGAAGAATCGGGTCGTCGCGCATCTGTCGCACTCAATATCGTCGAGAATCCGTTGAAGGTGAGTGATGACAAGCAACGAAAAAGAGTCGAGTCGGTCGAGAACGGTACTAATCAAACTCAATTCCTACAGCGTAAAGGATATGAGCAGACTATCATGGATGCTAGACAGTTCGCTGAGGCGCGCGGCATGTCTGAGTACGCCGACTTGTTCGGACGCGCCGCTCTCGTTGCTCGTGAACCCGATCGATTCGAAACGATCCAGGAGTTGGAAACCGCTGAGCGCGATGCTCTGGTGTACGAGCGCGATCACAAGTGGCACGGCCCAAAGATGTTGTGGTACTCCATTGCTCTGTGCGCCATTGGCGCGGCTACTCAAGGATGGGACCAGACGTACGTATCCGCCTCCTGCGCCTTTCAACTTGTCCAAGACTGTTGCTGACCAGTGTCGATGATCGATAACAGTGGTAGCAATGGTGCCAACCTTTCGTTCCCCCAAGAATTCGGCCTCGACAACGGCACCAATTACGACGAATGGATCGTGGGTTTGATCAATGCTATCATTTTCTTGACCGCCGGTCTGATCGGTGCTTTCATCGTCGATCCGCTCAACAAGTACTTCGGCCGACGTGGCGAAATCTTCATTACCGCCTGCTGTCTCACGGCTACACCAATCGGATCTGGATTCGCGAAATCATGGCAAGGGCTCTTCGCTGCTCGATTCGTGATGGGTATTGGTATCGGAGCCAAGAACGCTACTGTCCCAATCTACAGCGCTGAGATGGCTCCCGCTCGCATTCGAGGTGCGCTGGTCATGTTCTGGCAGCTCTGGGTCGTCGCAGGTATCTTCTTGGGATTCTGCGCCAACGTTATCGTCAAGGATACCGGCCGCATTTCGTGGCGTCTCCAGCTCGGATCTGCTTTCATCCCATCTTTCATCCTTGGCGCTGGCATCTTCTTCTGCCCTGAATCTCCAAGATGGCTTATGAAGAACAACAAGCACGCCCAGGGCTTCCGATCGATGCAGGTTTTACGTGCTCACGACATTATTGCGGCACGAGATTACTACTACTCCTGGGTCATCTACGAGGAGGAATTGAAGGTTGCAGCTGGCGCGGGTTACTTCCAGCGTCTGTGGGACTGCTTCGCCGTTCCACGAATCAGACGCGCAAATTACGGTGCTTCCACTGTCATGATTGCTCAGCAAATGTGCGGCATCAACAGTCAGTATTCACAAACTTCAGCCTCGACAGATTCAAATCGCTAACAACATTCCACAGTCATCTCATTCTACAGCTCAACCATCTTCGAGAATGTCGGTTACACACCAACCCAAGCTCTCTACGCCTCTCTAGGTTACGGTGCAATCCAGGTCGTATCTACCATTCCAACACTGTTCCTCATCGACACCAAGGGCCGACGAACGCTCACCCTCGCAACCTTCCCACTTATGTGCCTCTTCCTACTCGCCGCCGGTCTTTCCCTCCTCAAGGATACAGGCAGCAAGGGAGCGCAGATCGGTCCGGTCGTACTCTTCGTCTACCTCTTCACCATCTGCTACTCCCTCGGCGAAGGTCCAGTAGCTTTCCAGTACTCCGCCGAGGTATTCCCCACGATCCAGCGCGAGCAAGGCATGGCCTGGGCCGTCTGCATCAACAACACCTTCGCCGGAATCCTCAGCCTGACCTTCCCACGTATGCAGAAAGCTTTCACTCCAACTGGTGCTTTCGGCTTCTACGCCGGTCTCAATCTGATCGCTTGGTTTATGATTTTCTGCTTCGTGAGAGAAACCAAGCAACTCACGCTGGAAGAATTGGATCAAGTCTTCTCGGTCCCGACGAAGAAGTTCATTGGTTATGAGCTTACGACTTGGTTGCCATATTTCATCAAGCGCCATGTCCTCCGTCGCAATATTCCCAAGCCGCCGGCTATTATTGAGAAGGAGAGCAAGGTGGACGAACACCTCGTGCATTAGGGGGATCATGACTAGTCAATGATTCAAACGCACGCCTTTCGGCTTATGCTCTGATATTTTCTGCGCTGCGCGTAGCATCATTACTTGGTTGATGCAGATACAGTATTGTCTGTACAGAGCATAGAAAGTACATATTGGCATCACCCTGAAGATGAACACGAACAAACCAGATCCTTGCTTCATTTATGCCTTGATACAGACCAGAGGGGTCTCGCCGCCTCTTTCATTTGCATCTTCAGCTGGACAAATTCCACATGTACCGCCACTACCCGGCTGCAGATCGCCCGGACTCTTTTGACCACGGAACGGCTTCCTTCTTCACGATTTGCCAAGTGACTTTCCATGCGATCAGCCGTAAGGGTGGGCCGCAGTTTTGGCGATCCCGTACTCATAGTTGAGAGAAGAATTCTGACCACGCAGGAAGATCTGAATGCAAGCCCAGTAAGCAGACTGTCCCCGTGAGAGTCCAATCTCTAGTCTTTCGTTCATCTCCGGCAGCTGCGTAGATCCATGGCCTGCTGAAATCAACAGCTTCGTGGGTCTGGCAAAGCAAGGAGGCTTTCGTGATCGAGCGGTCCTCGGGCAAATCAGATTTTCCCTTCGATTTGTTGAAAGAACAGAACGAATGGAAAAAAATGAAAAAGCATCCTTGCACACGTTATGACTTGGAAGCCTTAATCCAAAGAACAATCATGCTTGGAAGGCTGTAGCATCCGGGAAACTGCTGTCCGGGTGTCAAGCCTACGTTCAAAGATCATCCTGGTGTAAGTCGCTGTGGGAGTATGTACGATAAAGACCGAAACAGGGTCTGAGGTCGACTGGTCAGGTTTCAGCGTACGGCGACTGTTGCAAGGCAGAGGACATCAAGCTGGGGACTCCGGATTGGAAGGCATGCACAGTCTGAGTTCAGGTATGAACGTGGACTGTTCGCAATGCTTTAGTGGCCAACCGTGTTAACACGCATTAGCAGCCATCCATCCCTTCAGTCCTTCAGGCGAACCAGGGCAATTGCTGCAGCACGATCTCTCGATTTCATCTTCACTTCCACGATTCCCGACGCCTGCACGAATGGCAGAAGACGTTCATATCCATAGTTGCGAGGAGTCAGGTCCGGAGAAAGCTTGACTAATCGAGTGCCAACCTCGGCCAGGTTTGCGTAGTCGTCTTCGTAGACACTACTGCCGCTGATCGCATTTTTGATCCCTTCGAGAGCAGCTTGATCAATTGATCGGCGCAGAGGTATCATATGAATTGGAAGCGTAACACCATGGCCTTGTAACATTGTGATGGTATTCGGCGGCTCACGCGTTCTCTGTAGCTCGGGAGAAGTGGGTTCCATCCCAGTGTACATGGCAGGAGGTGGCGGAGCCGCACCGTACATACCGGCAGCCGGCCTAGGCTTGCCGCTCTCGGAAGGCTTTGAAGGTGTCTGAGGACCTGCGGATGAAGGCTGACTTTGCTCTTGCTCTTGAAGAGGCAAAGCATCGAGGTAGACAAATTCGTTGCATGCCGCTATGAAAGCTCTGTGGGTATTATGCCTGTTGCCAAATCCATAGACAGAGATTCCTTGCTCGCGTATGCGAGATGCTAAGCGAGTGAAGTCGCTGTCGCTCGAGACCAGGCAGAAACTTGAAAAGCGGCCGGTGTAGAGCAAGTCCATGGCATCAATGATCATGGCACCATCCGTGGCATTCTTGGCGGTGGTGTACGCAAATTGCTGAATCGGCGTGAGGGAATGTTCGAGAAGGCATCCTCGCCAGCTGTTCATATGTGGGCTTGTCCAGTCGCCATAGATGCGTCGCACGCTGGCAGTGCCATAGTTAGCCACCTCGGCGAGCAGGCCAGCGATGTGCTTGGAGCTGACATTATCGGCATCGATCAAGACGGCGAGGTGGTCGCCATTGCCGCCGTCTTTCATCTTGTGTGCTGTATCACTACAGAGGTATCATACGCAGGTGAAAGGGATTGCGGGCAGTAAGTCAGCGGTCTGCAGCGTGTTTGTTAGTTATATTGTCTTGGCACTCCAAGGGTTCGTCGTTAGGGTTGTGTGCTCGACAACGTGTGATATCCATGACCAGATATCCTTTGCCAAGACTGAGTCAGACTGAGTCAGCATACAGTCACTAATATCGGACATATTAGAATATTCAGACAATTTGGACTGCACGGGCTAGGATAATGGTGTATATATACAAGCAGACTAGCCACTGTAATGAAGACAAGCCCCAGCAGCAGAGATCTTCCAAACGAGAATACCAATCTTCGAATTACTTGGTCAAACTCAGGGTACCGTAAGTTGTGATACCATTCGGAATTTACGTGAACTCCGATTATTATGAGTACAGTGAGGAGCGGGACAAGATCGAGACCTTTGAGAAGATTACACCCGAGCAATCTGCTGAGCTTGGGGTTCCATTCACCAACACGCAGGCTTGGGACGCCTTTGCGGCATTCTACGAGAAGCGCTTGTAATCCGTGGCAACCACTCGTAGATTGGCATATGGACAAAGCTGCGGCAACCTGGCATGTCTACAAAGCATTCCAGGTGCGTGAGACACTGGATTTGAAGTATCCTCTGCATGAATCCTTCTCTGCCATTCGAACGAGTCTTGCGTACGACTCAAGATTCGGCAGTGAATTCTTCCCTCAAATGCTT
Organism: Pseudocercospora musae; assembly: GCA_001578225.1. NCBI lineage: Eukaryota > Fungi > Ascomycota > Dothideomycetes > Mycosphaerellales > Mycosphaerellaceae > Pseudocercospora > Pseudocercospora musae. The sequence goes on along the minus strand of LFZO01000275.1, from coordinate 39,046 downwards.
GGACAGAAAGTGCGTCCTGTCGTGCGATTGGAATTACACAATCTGTTTCGAACATTCCGTGACTTCGAAGCATCTGAAGAGAGAGACAAGATGTCACACTTCTTGGACAGGAACAAGAAAGGGAGGACAGGGCGAAGCTGATGCTGCACAGCAATTGAGGGAGCAACAATGTGGCCACGAATAGCATAAACAGAGCGACAGGTGGTCCCAGCCGAGCGAAAGGGACAGTGATGGCGCTGTTGTAACATAGAACCCAATCCACCCTCCCTCCTCAAAGCTGCCTGAGCAACGGCGCCCCCTGATAATCCCTCATCCAAGCCTCCTTCTTGAACCCCTTCTCCTCCACCACAACCTCCTTGAGCATCCCCATCGCGACCTCAGCCTGATCCGCCAGATACCCCTCAACATCCTCCGGAATCTCAACTTTCGCAAAAGGATCAGCCCACTCCTCAAATTTCTCCAACCTCTTTATATTCAATATCGTCTCCTCCACATTCCCCAAATGTCTCCCCAAACTCTTATACGCGAGTTGAACTCGGATATACGGAGCTTTCAACCTCAACAATGAAAGTCCAATCTGATCATCGATTTTCTCGAAATTATACCACACCCCATCTGAAATTCTGCAGTATTTCGGTCGTGACCAGAAGATCAGAAAATGTGAGGTTTCAAGTCGACGACAGATTTTTTCGGCCCACTCTCGGTGTTCCGAGAGGGTTTCGATGTATTGGGACCATGTTGTGCTGAATTGCATGGCGAGGGTGAGGAGTGTGCCTGCAGACTCGTAAATTTCGTTGGAGGCTGTTATTCGGGAGTCGAGGTATTCCTTCCAGACTCGGACGGGGTCGCGGTTGGGAGAGATGCGTACTTTTATGAGGGTTTGGGTCATGTTGTGCAGACTCTGGCCGGTGGAGCTGGTGAGATTTTCTCGTCTGGTTTGGATGTTCTTGTTGGCCCAGCGGGTGGTATTGATTTTTGAGAGGTCGATCATGCCCTTCAGTAGGCCTTGATTCATGAGGACGTCTTCAGTTTGGTGGATTTGGTCTTGAAGTGCTTTAGCTTGCTTTTGAAGGTCTTCTCCCTGGTAGAGAGTGACAGAGAAGTCGTGTGTGCTGCAATTGTGGTTAGTCTTCAGAGGTCGTCTGTCTCTCGTTGACTCGGTATTCTTACTCCACTGCCAGGACCTCGCTTAATGCTCCTTTCGAGAAAGCTTCTATGCTGTTGACAGTTTCGTCCACGTTCTTGACGATGTCCCTCATGTCGTTTGCGAGATGATACTTCTTTACAGCATCTGAGCTAGCGTTTGCCACTTCCTTATAATGTGCTAGGCCGATGGGTGCCTTCAAGACCCATGTCGGATCTGCTGTATGTGTTGGCGGAACGTGATGATAGCTCCAATACACCAGTACTGCGAATATGACCACTGCTAGGCTCAAAATCTGCGCCAATAGCCGCCATGCTTTCGAAAGGCGTGATGGTTTTGGCTTTGCCGATCGAGACCGTGGTCTGCTGCGCGCCGATAAGATCAAATCTTCATTAGGATCGTATGTGAACGAAACTTCTTGGAGCACGTCGGCGGCTGAACCCCGAGATCTGCCTCTCGATTGAGAGCGCGATCGAGTAGTAGGAGACATAGCTGCAACTCTGTATCATCGAGCTAGAAAGGTTGCTAGCCATAGTGAGTGGCGTAACCTCGTGTAGTCAAATTTGTTCGGTGGGATTGTACTCGCGAAGGACAAAGACATTGTGGCCGGATGCGGCATGAACTGCATTCCACATGTTCGACTATTTCTTGTCTATGCTCGTGGACCACACGACCAAAAAAAAAGACCGGACTTTTCGTCTCGGGAAGCGTAGAAGAACAATGGCGTAAATCATGCCGCGTAATGGCGTGAATATCCATGGGAAGCAACCATGCCCACACCTGCTTCTCGATAGTTAGCGCAATGCAGAAAGATGAACCGTGTGCCAATTTCGATCTCAAAAAACATGTTCTCGCATTTTCACCGTCGGTGACACGCTTGTATGGAATGTCAGAAGCAGATTTAATGCGATACTGGCTGGGCTCCGGCATTCTCGTCGATCGCTTCCTTGCTCTTGACTGACGCCTACATCCTTACTAATGCAAAGCTGGGAGGCGTCTCTTCGAGCACTGGGAAGTGAAACAAACATGGAGGGCATGGCCCACGCAGCACTTCCTGTTCCATCGCAAGACCATACTTCTTGTTCTGCAGATGATCGCAGACCCTCCAAGCTATTGCATCACCGCGGCCAACAGAAGAGCAGCCCATTCAAGCAATACCATCCCCTTTCCGAGCCAACGCTGGTTCCGCCTCTTCAAGCTTCGAACAAGTTTCCAATGACCACGACGATGCTCTGTGAGACTTGAGCCACCTCATGAGCATTCTACGACTCATGGATGCTGCGGCCGAAGGTATCGATGTCAATAGTGCTATCGATGTCGGCGAATATTATGACGCTGATACCAGTGGCGAGCCCCACGGCTATGAGGATGACGATGAGGCTCAGGTAAGAGTGTCGATCACGACAGATTTGCCTTGCTGACTTTAGCAGTGAGTGTCCGGACACATCAGCTTTGGGCGAAGATGCGTTCTTATTTCATTTTCAACTCAGACTTAGCTTCAAGGCTCTGGCAGGTCCGGAGACTGTACATTCCTTTGATTGCTCATACATGAGAAGGGTATCTTTGCTCTTACTTCTTGCCCAACGCCACCCCAATGCATGCTCAAGCTTGATCTTACATCCACCTCCCCACAATGGGTATCGACTTGTACATCTCATCATACTGCCTGCCAACCCAGCCAAGTGCCTCACCACCTCTTGCAATGACTCCAAAAGAGCCAGCCATCCAAAGGACAGTCGCGGCCGCTGCAATACCGTTGATGATATACCACCTCCTCTTCTTGCTCAATTCCCTCTTCGTGCCCATCTGCGTGCTCTGATCCGGCGTCCAGCCAAGCCACTTCGCCCAACCCCAAGTAATATGCCAACAGCCCACAGTGAGCAAAGCAGTGAAGCCAGCAAAAGATATTGCCGGATGTCTCGCAAAGGCATGGCTGACATAGTCAAGATTGATATTACTACTTCCCCCAGGATATGACTTCGGTGTCGCGCGATTGATCACCATGTGGCCAAAGATCAATGGTATGAATGCGTAGCCTAGCTTACTCGTTCCGGACACTTTCGGCCAGAACTTCGTGAAGAAGCTTGCCTTGTTCTCTCTGCTATGCGCCTCGCCATATCTCTTCGCGTTTTGGTTCCGTCGCAGCACGCGTATTGCCACGCCTGACAGTATATGGCCCCATAAAGGCAAAGCTACCATGATCGGCTCAAGAGCGCCTTGATAGTAAGGTCTAGTGAGAAGGAGGTATGGTTCGCTGGCGGGTACGCTTTGAGTGATGAGCGGTATTATGGATGTGTTCGTAATGTGCATCGTCGCGAAGGCGGAGAAGACATATGTGGAGTACTTCTGTACTCTTGCTAGGTACCATATTGCAGAATGTTGCGACAGGCCGAGTCCTGTTGTCGATCTTCGTGGTGCTGCTGGTGGTTTCTCGTTCGCGTCATTGGGTAGGTCATCTGTTGGGATGGGCTCGAGCTCGTGCATCCCAGATTCCAGGCGATCGAGCTCGCTCATATCGTCCATCTTGACGACGAGGCTCGCAATGCGATATGGAGATCTTGATCTTTCGGTGTTGGTGACTTTCACATGCAGCGCATCGGCCAACCGAAAGGAAGCAGTTGTCAGCGAATCGGCGCTAGACTGGGATCTCGAACTCTATCATGGTTCCCTGTACACACATACACACCTTCCAAGACTTCTCCTCGACGCATCGAACTTCACCACGACCCAGTCTTTGGAGACACTTGAGAAAACAGGACTGCTTTGTCGCAAATATCACAACGATCAAAATGCCTCCGCACGGACAAGCTTTGCCCCAAGCCGCAACTGAGAGCGCACGAGAAGCTCGAAAATCCTTTTTCTGTAAGCGCTTGGAACGTGACAGTCTGGCCGAAGTGTAGGTTGCTGAGAGCGTAGGTGAATTATGTCAGAAAGGATATGCTCGAATGAACGAGTTCGAAGCGCACGAGGGCTCATATGACCACCAACATCGAAAGCGTCTCATGGAGATGCGGAAACTGACCAAAGATCCATCGGCTGCAGCCCGAGCTCGCGCAGCAGAAGAGCGACAGAATGCTGAATCTGGCTTGAAATCCATTTCTGTGCCTCTGGGAGGAAGTGCGGGCTCCTCAGGCCAGAGCGGAGTGAAGAAGAAGCCAGTGTTCAAATCCACGCTGCAGCCGCAGAACGCAGCAATACTGCCTTCGAAACCACCGCCTCAACAAGGGGCCAGCCCTGAAGATCCGGCACTTGCGATTTACTATGGATGGCACGATCGCGCTTACGATCCCGAATACCCGACCAAGTACATCCCGCTTTGAGCAAGAAGCTGCATGCATCCGTGACGAGAACTGGTCAGTTTGGATGGGAAAGCTCTCTGGACGAGCATCCATTCGTCGTCATCAAAAGCAACGCGACTGTCTTTTGAGAGCAATGCAAAGTCCACCTCATTCGGCTACCAACATCACATCAGCATCATGGCATCCTCAGCAGACCCACTCTCATGGCCCATGCAAATAAGCTTGCATCAATGCAGCATCGCAGATACTACAGAGAGTGCAGATGCTACGACTCCTGGACTTCGTCTCGCAAATCCTTTGGAGCATTGCAGATGCTAAATCAAGCATTCTGTTAGCAGCCTTTTCGCTTACTCGACCTGCCACCGGAGCTTCGGGTGCCCTTTGGAAGGCTTGTCGTACACTAGCAGGACAGTGGGAAACCGTAGTCATGTTCACTCTGGCTCCGAACTGACCAGTCATTCTGTAGCAAGTCTCAACTATGGCCGAGCACATATGCAGACTTGCGTATCGACTGAATCGGTCTCCTCTGCTGTCAAAGCTTTTCACATCTAGGATCTTTTCCCGGCGTCTTGCACAAGGCTTCAAGCAGCCCAACATCACAAGGACCTGCAGAATTCTGAGAGCCGAACTGCTCCCATAGTTCTACTCGCACCACGTTACGATCGCAATATGCTCTCTGTGGAATCGAGATATGTACTGTACATTGGTGTGGGGTGCTGGCTGCGAGCAGTAGGATGCCAGTCATCCCTCGAGGGGCCAATGGAGTACGAAGCCGGGGAGCGGCAAAGGCATGTTTGCGAATGCTGCAGTCGCTAACAGATACGCACGTAAGGTTACTTTCCACTGAGGCGGTCAAGAGCATACCGCTAGGTATCCATAGAAGATCGGACGTGAGGCACGCATGATTGCCTTATTAATCGTATAAAAGCATCACTTTCGCAGATGGGCAAATTTGCTTTGATTGTCGCCACCGTCGCAGATGGTCGTCATGCGTTGCACTGCCTAACATCACCGAGGCACTACATCGCCCAAGAACCAAAGATGGCCAAACTCTTCGGGGGTACAGTTAGCATTCGCAGAGGCACCGTCCTTTAGAATGGCATTTCAAGGCGAAGTGTCAAACCTAAAATCGCCTGACTGGCAGAATATAGCGCGACTTTCATGCTCATGCCCGCATCCATGCTGGCCGCCTACTGTGTTAGGAGCAGTGGATCACAACTGGCCCTCCAAGTTCTCAAGCACACTCTGCTCGAGAGGCTTGTAACCATCCTGGCCGTACCACTCCTTCAACAGCTTGGCGCCAAGCTCATTCGGCACCTTGCTGAGGTCTTCGCCCTCGTTCTCCGGAGGTGTGGCGACGGTAGTGATGTCCGGACGGACCTCCTTAATGATCTTGATGATTTGAGTCCAGTTGAAGGGAACATTGAAGGCAAAGATACGCTCGTTCTTGACAGATGGGTCCAGGGCGGCGGCGATGACGTGTAGGCGAGCATCGTCGATCACGTCGATCATATATTCTGTGGATACTGTTAGCATCAGAAGTGATTCCGCGATAGGTGACCTACGTGGTCCAATTCGTGGAACTTCTCCCTTCGCGACCATCGGGACTCCAACACCAGTTGCTCCTGGCGATCCTCCTGGCAGAATTTTGCCCATGTTGAAGTTGGGTAGAACGGCATTGGCAGTGAAGCCTACTTTATTCTCCTTCACAAACTTCCACATTGCCTTCTCTCCTTCCGTCTTGGATGCTGAGTAGACAGCGAAGGCTCGAGACTGTTCGTAGGGCGGCGGAGCCCAGGCCAGGTCGATCGCCTCCTGATTCCAGTCATCAGCAGTCACTGAGAACTTCTGGTTGAGCTTAGGCAGCAAGACAGCCGTAGAAGAAGAAGTGAGCACGAAGCGCTTGACCGAAGGCTCCTTGTGCGCTGACTTCAGGATCGAGAGGACGCCGGCCACCGTTGGCTTGATAACTTCATTGGGGTCGGTGCCGAACGTGGTGTCGCTGGCCACATGGATCACGGCATCGACGCCTTTCACAGCCTCGTCAAAGCTGCCATCATGCCGAAAATCTTCTACGATTGCAGTCGAGTAGTCTGGGTTGTTGTTGAAAATTTTCTTGGTCTTGTCGGCCTTCTCTTGCGATCGAGCTGTGCCGCGGACCTTGTATCCGGCTTCAAGTGCCTCGTTGACGACGTGCGAGCCAATGTAGCCAGAAGCACCGGTAACCAAGATGAGAGAGCCCTTTGGTAGAGCGAGCTCATCGCCTTTGGTGTCCTTGAGCTTGGAAGCAAATTTCTTGATTGTCTGCATGATGGATGTTGAAGGGTTCTGTGGAGTCAAGTGTTTCTGCGAAGTTGTAGTCCTTTAATGATGTTGTACCAAGGAGTGACGTTACACAATCAGTTAAGTTGCAAATTTATATAAGCTAGGATGATCAATGATGTAGTGCCGCAGAAATCCAAATTGTGTTGCATTTTGCATCTCATGGCATGGGCTGCGCACAATTGAGCACGGAATTGATGATTTTAACCGAGGAGAGCGATCGATATCATCTCAACGCTCTAAAAAGAAAATTCAGAAAACGGTTATAAGTATTAAAGGTCCTTTGCTTATAAGTAGGGTAACAAAGTCTCTCCCGTACAGCGTCTTCTTCCCTCAATCTTTAGCTTTGGGAGGCTCTGCAATGCATTTCGGATCGGACTTCGATCCAAATCAGTACTTGGAATCTCGTGTATCACTGTATAGCGCAGTCGGACAAAATGTACAAGCGTCCAAGCGGCGAGGTCATCTGAATCTCGGAAGTTTCGATCAACATTTTCACTGCACCATAGAACGCTGGCAACTTTGCTTCTGGCAAAGCGTCATCTTGGTGGTCCACACGATTGAACTTCAACAGAGACTTGCTCTGAGCCTTGCATGCTCTGATGCCTGATGCAAACGTGACAGACCAAAAAAAACATAGTCCTTTCATACACCCTCGTATGCTGACGCTGAGCCGCCATGGCGAGTATTATCACCCATTCGAAAGAGCGTGATATGTGATCGACAGCGCCCGTGTCGGATTAGTGTGGGCCTTGATTTGGTCATCAACCTGCTCTTCATCCGTTTCATCAAACAGCGTGAATTTGACTAAGCAACAGGCTTGCTTTCGCGAAGAAAGGTCTCAAAAGACACATAAACGCTGTCCCCAAACAGTCGGTCTTTATACCTACCTTCAAGCTCCGTCTATCGTATAGTATGGTCTGAAACTGTAGTTTGTCGTAGTGAAGTGGCCAGAGGGACGGCATCTTTGGCCAAATACTGCCTTGAGTGACACGTTCGCGAGCATCCATGGTCGCGAATGATGAGCCTCAGAAAAGCGAGGTGCCGACGTCGTTGAAAGTTGAAGGCGATTCCAGGATGCCCAGTCCGAGCCCACGCCCTGATATGCATTCGCCATGTGCCACGCAAATGCTCGGTATATGATTTTAGGGATGATGGCATAAAAGAAATGGCCGCCAGCAGGTGGTCTTTCAGATGGACGGAGAAGACTAGGGGGTACCTAGGTAGTGCTGCAATTTCCCAGCCATATCCCAGCAATGGGGCCAGCATTTGCGCCGACTTCACGTCCACGACATTGTTTTGAAAGCACGTGTGCTCAAGTCCCCAAGTCGCGTGCAAGGGAGCGAAAAAGGTAGCCCACGAGGACCATTTCTGCCGCGGCGTAGATGGGACAATCTTCCCTCGTAGGCGACAAGGCGTTATTCTAACCAACAGGCCTCCAGCGGGACTGTCGTGAGGTCCGACGAATCCGCTCGACGTTGTACTCGTCGTTGATGAGCCCACGATCTCCTTCTACGTGAAATGAAGCACCCAAGACACGTCGATAAACAAACAAATCGAAATGACGATGAGGTCCAGAAATGCGTCTTCGAAATTTGGTCGACCGAGGCGCAGCGCCAGCCGAGGAAAGTTTGTTGACAATGTCAGAGGCTCAGAGCAGCGTAGAGGACATCTCATCTCGCAGACTCGCACCCATCCAGGAGCTCACTGTCGCATCTACACTTGACTTTCATGGCCTCGAGGCAGCCACGCACGCTGTCTCAGTGATCGGATGCGATTCCTCTCATTGATTCTGCCCACTGCGGTAGCAATCGCAAGCCATTCACTTGCCGTCAATTCCCCTCAAGCACTTCATGGCGCATTCAGTAAGGACCCGATGAAGCTGATGATCGTTGGAGACTCGATTACACATGGGCATGAGGGCGACTTTACCTGGAGATATCGCCTGTGGGAGTGGATGACAAGCACCCATGTTTCCTTCGCGTTTGTTGGGCCCTACACAGGTGCGACAACCGACAATTGGCAGTGACATTTAGACTCACCAAGATACAGGGACAACAGCGCGCGAAGCTCCGCTCGCTCCGGGGCAATCTACATCGGCTCAAACAGATATCAATGACTACCCCCGAATTGAGTGGGGGTATGCTGCAAATGCATCGACAAACTTTGAATCCCACCATTTCGCTACCTCTGGCTACAAGGCTGAGCTTGCTCGAGATGATATCGGAGCACAAGTCAAGGCGCACGACCCTGATGTCCTGCTGATAATGCTTGGCTACAATGATCTTGTAAGAAAAATGAAAGTTGAATGCAGAATTTCAAAATGGTAATTTGGACACCTACTGACCATCGTGTTGTCACTCCTAGGCGTGGGGGTGTAAGCAATGGACTGAAGCTCCATTCGCGTGCACCGTGTACGTAAATGCTCATGGTGCGTGCGTACACCGATCGCAACCATGCACGGCCACTGACCATCGGCTTGCTTCATAGACTTGATTCCCATCATGAAAACTTTGATCGACAATGCCAGAGTGGCGAAACCAAACCTTCGCTTCGCCATCAGTAATGTCGGTCTTTGACGTAGACCTGTTCCAGAAATTTCCAAGTGCTGATCAGAGTCACAGATCATAGAAAGGTCGATCTTTAGGCAAGACATACACGAGAACACTGTCGTATATAATGAGCTATTCAGGGACGCCATTCAGAGCTGGAGCACAGAAAAATCGCCGATCTTCCACGTGGACGTGGCCACCAAGTACGCCTGTGGGCCTTACCGTCCTTGTCCGGCAGCTTTCGATGGACTCCATCCGAATGCACTTGGAGAATATCAAATTGCGAGTGCATTCTCTGAGACTCTAGTGCAAGGATTTGGCATCGGAAACGGGCAACTTGGCATACCGAACACTGTCCCGGAAAGAGCTATGCCACCTCCTGTGGTGCTACGAGCTGTTGGAAATGTAGCTGGAGCAACACTCACTTGGCATCGAATCTATGGAATTACCGGTTACGAGGTTGCTTCACGCACCGAAGGGCAAGATTGGACCACTCATATGTTGACATCAAACCGCAGCGATATCCTTGGCTTAGCAGAAGGCATCAAAGTGGACTTCCGTCTGCGCTCTTGTTATGGGCAATGTGGTGAATGGTCAGACACCGTGAGCACGATCACAGGTACAACTCGTGCGGAAGACTCCTTCACCTCTGCTGAACATATCGGAGGACCAACTTCGCAATGGCACTACTTCACATCAACCGATCGACTCCTAGGCATTATCTATCTCTCTCTACTGGGTGGCGTTTTCTATGTCCTTTGGCGGTCTGCCACAAGACGTGATGTCAAGGCGCTACTAGCAAGCTCGAAATCATGGCTAGAGACTCATCCAAGTTGAACGATGCGCTTGAACCTATGCGTTGAAGAGCTTCATGGCGATCGGAAGGCCGAAACAAGGCCGAAACAAGAAGACTCCCGGAGATTTGCGATGCCGAATTTCCGCAGCCCGATCATGTTGGATCGGGCTTGGTCTGGACTCCATGGGAAGCCGGGGCCGGTGGGCATGGCTTGTATATCAACGAAGCCTATAGTACAGAAGCGAAGAGGCGCTAACGGAAAACCAGTGGAATTGCTCGGAAAAGTGGCTCTTGTGATGCTGGAAACATCATATGGTTAGTAATTATCTCGGAAGATGGCCTTTTCCGCGGCAGCCCGGGCAGGCATAGGTGTTCATATTTCATTCACGGCTCACATGATAAGCACAAAGGCGTAATTCTTGCGTGCGCAAGCGCCGCCCTGACGCAACAAGAAAGCATCGGCGTGGTGCAAGGCTTACGTGAGCTTGGCTGAATTCCCGGCGAGATGGGAGGTCTCATTCTCCCCTCAACGAAGTGGAGCAAACTAATCAACATCCTAGTTTTGCCGGCGAACGCTCCGAGGCAACGAGTTATACAGAGGTTATCGGGCAAGTGGTCCACAAGGTTGGTTTGATAAATGCTTCGAAAGTGTTCTAAAGCCTGACATCGTCCAAGACTCGGTTGCGCTTTGTCGGTAATGCTGCCGGCCCACTTTGCTGCGGGTGATGTTTCATCTTCATAGGTCGGTCAGCTTCAGAGCCGTCAGATGGAGCCTGTATACTCACTAACAACATTCTCAGAACAAAGCTGAATGGTAGCGTACACACCCATAACATACTCCAGCAACATCTCAAAGCTCTCAACTGAGAAGCAATGCCATCGAAAAGTTGTGGTTTGCAGCTGCGAAGCCAGCAGCGGAAGCGCAGCGCCACTGTCCCTTCGAAGCAAGAAACGCAGCCTATGTATCGACCGCCGGGGAAGACGATGATTACATTACGATGGGAAGAAGAAGAAGAAGTTGTATGTCTGCGGTAGCTTGGACGTTCCAGAAGCCGTCGTCCGAATCAGAATTGGGCCCGCGGGGATCAGGTTGTCAGCTCTTCACGCTTCCCAAGAAAAAAAGTGGTGAATCACTCTGCTCTCGTTGCTCGCAGGTGGCGACGTGGAGAAGAGGAAATCGTGATCATGCTGAAGGATCACAGTCCGGAGACATTTCTACCCCATGTCGATTTCCTCTTCGATGGCCACGATTCATGGAGCCGACGATCTTGGTAAAGAAGATAGTCTGCTTGCATCTTCTTGGTGGCAACCGGATGACTCGGGAGTCATGGAGCCCAGCCGGACGAAGCAATTTCACAGTAACCGCCATGTGTGGTTGTGGTCGACCACGTCTGTGCGTGTACTCTGGTCGCGACCTCCTCGCTGCGCCAACCAACTCTTCGTCACGAATATTGCAAAGCACCATTGACCGGCCAAGCCATGGTCCGTCCACAGGCTACATTTCATCGCGGAGGTCGAAAAAGCTTCCCAGGAGATGGTGACTTTGAGTGGTGCAGATGTGATTTGCGCCAAGTGCAGCGACGCCAACAGCAAGAGTTAAGCAGTGGCTTTCAAAGCATCGGGTGTTCCATTGGCCCTGTAGGGCATAAGCAGTGAGAAAATAATTTCAATCATTAGTGAAGCACGATGCAAGGATCTTGGGATCGAATATTTCTGAAGGTGCTCCTCGGCAATGGAAGGTGTTTGAGAAAGCTGCTTGATGTTGCTTCGATGCACTACTTCTGAATCGACAGATGCGATTCTAATGGCGCGCCAGAAGAGTGCGAAAGTATGGATCCTGAACAGCTTGGACGCTACCCTTGCGAGCGAGTGTTGTAAAGCCAAATAGCATGCAGGGCCACCGAAATGGCCAACAGAGGTGGTGTTCAGAAGGTGAAAGTTCGAGGAGGAAAGCAGAAACGAACGCGGACCTTGACAATAGCTAAGAAGCATCGTATTATTGCTATCTTGCGTCGCTGCGAAAGCAGGCATAAGTACAGATGAGAGTGATGTTGCTACGGAGGAATAGTAGTGACGAATGAGAGCGGTTCATGAAGACATGAGCTTCTACCATGTCCCAAACAACAGCAAGCGTGCGAACTTTGGGGCTCGCACGAACGTTCTGCGAAGCGAGGATGTGATGTGGGGGAATGCTTGTGCTTTGAGTTCAGCTGGACAAGAGTGCAAGACGCCCTGGCAGCCTGGGATGTGCCGCAGCAGGAACCGAAGCATGCATCGATTGCACCAGCATATGAGTTTTGAGTTGGTACGTTGGCGACCCAGTGCGGTGGACCTGGTCATCCTTCCGCTGATACGTCGAGCGTACCGCCACGAGTTAATTGATGAACGCAATGGATGTCCCTTGACGGAGCAGCTGCCAGTCTGCCAGCAGGCCGCGGGCATGCCTGCGGCCGAGTTGGCTGCATTCGAGCATGCCTGTGTAGCGTGCATATGATGGTGCATGGCAAGAAGTATTTCTGGATCTGAGCCCTCAATCCCGGTGATTCCACTTCCAAGTCGTGTGGTATCACCTGTGGTCCTGCCCGTTCGCTCGTTCGCCATGCCCATTGCCTCGCCATTCTTGACAAGCTCCAACGTGCTCAGAGTCACTGGTCTTCGATGAAAGTTGCACCTTGGTGGCTCGAACGATGCCGCACAACTTCCTGGTCCAAGCATTGGAGCCAATCATTATGTTGAGAGCTGAATAAATGGTCGCCATGTCGTTGAACTCCGTTCGCAAGTGAATACATACATGACCCGGAAACCAACAATGGCGATTTGCTCATACAGTAGTGCTACCACAATGCTGCCAAGACTGCCAAGACCCGGACTTCTCGACGCACAAATCGACTTATGCAGCAACAGGCCGGATCGTGTGTAGCCTACCAGCTGACCACTAAAGCATCTTCGAGATGCAGCTTGCATGTTCGCCCGAACTTTTGTCTGGCGCTCTCAAGATCACGCGTGGTCGTCTGCCTTCTCTTGGTCCTTCGTGTACTCTTTCGTACTGGAGCGCCACAATGTGCCCACATCTTTATCAAAATTCAAGCTTGCTCGTACGTAAGGGTGACGCGAGTACGGACTGCGCTCCTGGTATAGCCAAGGGCGAGTATAGCCAAGGGCGGTGAGACACTGCGCAACGCTCATCCTGTGTCCCAGATCGATGCAGCCAAGACTGAAGATGGTCACAAGATGAATGCCAGAGGCCAAGAGGACTGGCGAGATTGAACTAGAGGAGGATAGTTGTAGTCACGACCAGGGTCGACAACCCTATGGCGTGGGTGGGCAGGCAGAGGGCCCAGCGCCAGAGTCTCTTGCGGCACAGAGGCTTCGGTGTAGACATTCTCAGCCTTGCCGGAGCCGGCAGCAATCATGAATTCACTCACCACTCACAGGCGTGATCATGTGGCAGGCGATCAGAAGGGGTCAGGTGGAATCAAGGTTCCAGTCGCTTCTGTAGCAGCAGTCTTCACACGAGTCGCTCGGGGACATGTCAGTCGTGTGGCGGGCTGTATGCTCAAGCCTTACCAAGCAACGTCTTGGGAAGGTCCCTCCTGCTCCTTCGCCAAGAACAAGAATGAATGAATCCAACAACCCATCGGCTCGGGTCGTACCTTTGACTCTCATTTTCCGCCAGACTCCAACTTCCGCCTCCACTCGCGTTGCTTCAATGTCCATTTCCCGGCATGCGTAGCGTCTGTTCCCAGCGCAGTGAACTCAACAGCCGACCACCTCAGGCTTTGCCTACGCTATTGGCACCAAAAGGACCCCCTATCACGGCAGCGAGCCTCCACCCTGGCATGTCTGATGCTTGCACGGGCACAGCTGGCGCAACTGTAACTTCGGCGAATACTCACCAATGCCCTATGTATGTCCCGAGTCGAATCTATTTGCGTAACGTTTCGTCCTAGCTTTGATTAGTCGCCATGAGGAGCTCACGAATGGTCGACACGAAGTCGGGCCATTCCAGGGAGTAGGGACTATTGACCTTCTTCTTACTGTAGGTGCTCTGCACGTGGCACTCAGGCGCAGACAAGGACACTCTGCCAACGCATTGGCCAGGCATGAGACACTGTCTACGCTGGATTGTGGCGACCTCGCGCGGCCCGTTTGCTCATTGCAGTCCTGTGTCATGTGCACCTGCTCGGGAACATATTTCATGTGCAGCAGCGACTAAACTCCTGATCCAGAGCTTGAGGTACCACTACTCTGGGCTCCTGATACAATCTTGAAAAGGAAGTAGTTCCTCTCGCAGATCTCTGCGTCAAACTATATCTATCACTTGCGTCGGTATACCAGCCATATCGAGGTCTCTCGCCGCTCTCACAGCTGGACAGCCACCAAGAAGATTTACCGCTGGAACGGACCGGCTGACGCTTTCTGACCCTTGCTGTCAATTCCTCGCCACCTACCATAGATATGGACACCGAGTTCCCTGATCTGGATTCTAGAAACGATTTCTATCACCTTTCTGCCAACGCAGACCATTTTGGCCCTCCTCTCACCCCTTTGGAAGCCGGAGACGCGTCGCATATACGACCAATTTTTCTCCTTCCGCAGTCATTGCAAACTCAAGCACATACATATCCTGTGCCTTCTGAGCATGGGCGTGGAAGTTTTGGACGTTCCCCAGCTTTCGTGGATGACTCGGCTATATCGCATGGAGCCTGGGCTGCGAATACTTCCGATTTGCTCAGTTCCAGACGAGAATCCGTTCTTTATGGGTCCCCTTTTGGAAGTCTTGGTTCAATGAACGACCAACACCGGGGGAGCATTAGGTCCGAGGATGCATCGCCTTTGACGCCAAGCAGAGATTCTGCTTCTACGCACGCCAGACCTCACGCTGCTGTAGAGCAGAAGTATCGCCGTACTCTGAATAGTAAACTTCAGCAACTCAATTCTTCGATTCCGATGACTGGAAAATTTGCACCACCTACAGATGAGACGACCGAGCTTCGACCCGACAACGAAAAGCCAGAATCCGCCGCAAAACCTGCGGTCCTTGACAAGGCGATCCAGTATGTCACTCACTTGGTGGAGACTTATCACAAGTACGAGGACGATATTGAGGCGCTAAGGGAGCAAGTCAGAGATTGGCTTGGGGACGATGAATGCTTGCACGACCAAAGCTTGGACAACAAGCCAGAACTTCTGACGCAATAGTAAGCATGGCGCTGTGACATATCGGCCAGGTGTCTAATGTGCTCTACTTGGCATTTCTAGCGATATGGGCAGGTCTTGTCCTCGAAAGCTTGTACGCGGTGGCGAGAAGAGACAGAATTCTGCGACTCGTGCTTTGATATGGAGTAGCAGACCATTTTGGTAGACTGATAGCGACTTTACACCTTCTCGGCGACACTTGACCTCAGCTCCACTGTCATTGCTCAACATCGGATTCTCAAGGGCCTTTGGCTTCGCGAAGTAGGCCCGATCATGACATTGTAGGGAAGGCAACCACGGTGTGTGGTACAGCCAGCTTCTCGTGACGCTGAGCTACGAACATACCGCTTGACGTGTGCCTCACGAGGCAGGTCACTCCTCAAGTTGCAACTTGAATTTGCATCACGGAACGACGTTCCATCAAGGAGGGTGTCCTAGTTTGAGGCGACTGAGACAGAGGCAACAGTGATATCAACTCACGTGTGTGAGGGCTTGAGCCTTGCGATAGACCAACCGAAGACGCATGTCAAGCGTCCAATGCGTGCTCTAAATGGCCTAGCTAATGCTAAAGGCGTGCTAGCTGACTACTGGTGAAATTCTGGTAAGACATTGATGTGGAGAAGTCCTTGAGGCTCATCAATGGGCATCCCCCGGCTTGCAGGGATGCACGAAACAGGGCTCATCAACAAGGTACAGACCATGCAGCCTCGTGCGTTGTCTCGAACTGGAAACTTGCTATCAAATGCAGATCAGGTATAAAGCTCTGGACCACGATAGAGACGCTAAACACTCGGCTATTCATCGGGAGCTTTGCAAGCAGCGATGGCTTGTCATTGCTGCCAGGTCCTGGCCCTGACGGATAGGCAAGACCCCTGGACTACACTTCTGGGAGGCTTGGGTCCACAGATCTTGCCGCGGACTATAAGCTCTTGCTTACTGGCCGATGTATAGCGACAATCGCAACGCTAGACCTGGGATTATGGCAGGCAATCACAAGATACTCCGCAAGCACGGGCAGGCTAGGTACCTCGCCTACCGGAATGAAACGACCAGGCATCGAGAAGCGACTCTGGGTTTATTCATCAATTCCGTTACAGTTCGGCAGACCTAGGCATCGGCCTTGCATCAGATACTTGTCGACGCCCATGGTACGTCAACTGCATCTTCGCGAGCAGTTACGTGCAATCTTGCAACCAACCGCATCTGCCATCCATACCCTTCCTCCGCACAAACTTTGTGCAAACCAGGCCACCTCACTTAATACCACTGGCCAGTTTCTCGAGCCTTCGGTTTGGACGATCAGTTTTTGTGACGACGAAAACACTCGTTGACAATGGATTGCGGCGGGGACGCTACAGTCGCGAACGCTAGCGCTTATCAGAATGTGTACGGGAATCCGTACAAAGGTGAGATGTCAAGACACCAATGGTGGAATGCCTCGCTCAGCAGAGAATAGACTACTTCCTGCCAGATGGCAGTCCTGGCTATCAATACGGACAGCAGGAATACGCTTGCCGCGCGTTCGAACCCAGCTACCATCACTTTCCGCAGCTTGTTGATGTCAACGATGATCTCGGCCGATTTGGATTCAACTCCCCATTGTATCGTCCACACGGCAGCCAGATCAGCCCGCCAGTCAGTCCACGGGACACGAGATCAATAGACTCGAGCATTTGGGAAGCAAATGTGCCACAGAAGCGTCGGCATCAGTCATCTACCCTTCCCAACCGGACCAAGAAACAGCACGTGAGTGTTCGCAAGCGAGCTTCACATAGGCCATGTCGCTAATGAAGTGACAGTCACGGAAGCCTGGGTCCGGCTCTCAGGCGCACAGTCCGTCAAGCGATGCATCATGTCAGTCTTCGACAGATGGACACCGGCCGCACTACGCGGTGGAAAGGCGGTACCGCTCAAGCCTCAATGAGCGCTATGCGAGTCTCGCTCGCTTAGTCGCGCAGCTGGAGACGGTCGAGATCTGTCAGGCCGTCAATCCCGACTTCCAACTGCCTACAAAGCTGGAGATTCCGGAGAGCGGCGGCGAGAAACCGGCGGGCAAACGCCAAAGCAAGACCACCACACTATCGGTTGCGATCGACACGATCGCCTTACTGGAAAAGGCTTGTGCACGCAAAGCACAGGAATGGGAATGCGTGGCTTCCAAGTTGAACGGCATCGTGCGCGCGATGCCTTCGGAAGCGTCGAATGCGGCTCGCGGCCCGAAAGAGCGCTCATGAGATTAATTTGATTGCGAGAGAATCGCTGTCCGTCCCAAAAAAATTTCTTTTTTGGTTGATGCCAAGGGGGTCCCCGGGAGTTCAGTGTGAAGCGTTCATAACGTACGGCGGAACAGGAAACGCCAAGTGAAATATTATACCCATCCAGAAATAAACACAGACACAAGATACAGTATCACAGCTATGGCCAAGCATATGGCACCTTTTCTTTTTTTTCACTTCCCGTGTGCCAGTAAACTCTATATACTAATAATCTTGTTGCAACGAGAGCACCTTGGTTGCGAACGCTTTCTCCGTGTTTGCACAACAGCCGCGCATTCGCTCTTGGTCCGCTGAGCCAACAGACGATGCTAAGCCGGTGAGACTGTGCTCAGTCGCACAGATTCCCAGTAGTGACTTCTTCAGGGCTGATCGGAGCCCGGTGTGTGTGTATCATCATAACCGAATGACACGCCGCCGCCGCCGCCGCCGCCGCCGCCGCTGCAAGCAATCTCAAGGAAGCGGAGCCGGATGACCAGGACCAGGAGTGGCTCGTTCGCTATCCTGCGGTCGTCGAGGCACAGGCCAGATTGTTCGGCGTCTCGCACGCAACCAACTCTGCTGGGCACGTGTGGACAGCGAGAGAGGACTTGGTCGACGAGGCGAGGGGGGCAGGCTATGGTTCACCGGCTCATGCTTGGGTTGCTTCCGGGCTCGAGCGCGCTTGAGAGTTGACATGAGGCATGTCTGCGCAATCATAGCATACCATACATAGCATGCATGAGAAGATGAGTGACGCCTTCCGCGTGCGACGGCCATGTCACGGCGTGCGGGAAGCCACGCGACGCCATACTGTAGGCAGGCAGTGCGGTGCGGTGCAGCGCGATAGGCGAAGGTCAGTGAGCAGCACAGCAGTAGGAAGGTGGGGCAGGCAGTGCGATGCAATGCCAATGATTGCATCACTGCGCAAGAACGGTCTTGCCCTCCGACAGTCGGTGACCGAGTGGGTGGCCCAGTATGTGTCACGGGTGCGACCGCCGACCGGCCGACGGTTAGGCGCCAAGCGCGCGCGAGTGTTTCTGCGACCATGTTTCATGATGTTCGCGGGTGACCGAGTGGCCTAGGGCCCAGGGCCCAGGCACTCTCGAGTCTCGACACTTCCGGGCCCAGCGGCCACTGCCAAGCAGGAGCCTGCAGTACATTTCGAAGCTTTTCAGTGCTCGAGCGTGCCCGGTGCCGCATGCCACCATCCGCTTCGAGTGCCCGTTTCCCTCTCTTGCTCCTACACGGCGCACGCACGAGCCTGTGAAGCAAGCACGACGGGGACGGCGAGCGCCAAAGAGGCAATGCTCTCCTCCGTGCTCTCCTGCACGCCATGCCGCATTGTATGGCCCACACGCCCACCTGATTGCCATGGCCTCGCGGCGCACACGAGGCATTGTTCGCCGCCATTCAACAGCTGAAGTCGACGATGGACCCAGCGATCTCTGCTCTTGACGAGGAATACCATGCTCGCAGCGAAGTCTAAATTCGGCAAACATTACTTAGCGCGAGGCAGGCACGATCCAATAGACCGGATTCCATTGCCAACCGAGTGCTCGTCACGAGTAAGCTTCTTCTTTTTTGCTTACTTCGCCTGTCGGTTGTCGGTGCACCTTCCATTGTCACCCATGGATGCCATGGTCGTGCTTTCCTTTTCCTGACCGCGCATCAAACGCTGAAGCTCCACTCTCGCAGCAACGTGTGTGCATGAGACCGTGCACGCAATGCTCTATTGACGATACATGTACGTATTCGACTCAACTACCGGCCAGCAAGGGCAGGGTCTGCATTGCCTTTGCCATTGCCATTTTGCCATTGCCCATTATTTGCCTCGCCAACAGCCTAAAGTTGACCAGGTATGAATGCTTGTGGCCGCGCCAAGAACTCGAACTCTTCCGCTTCGAGCATAACTTACACTCAATGCTCTGCTCTGCTCTGCTCTGCCCTGCCCTGCCCTGCCCTGCCCTGCCCTGCCCTGCCCTGCCCTGCCCTGCCATGCCATGCTCTTCTCCTCATCTCATGCAGTAGCGCTGCAGCACACGCTCCAGACCATTAGCAAGCGACCACGTACTACACTCACCATTCATCTTCACTCACACACATTCCTTTTCCATCCTCAGCCACAGTGCCGGGCCGGCGCGGCGTGCAGCTCTTCTGGCATCATTGCCTTGAGCATCGCTGACCGAGATCTGTCGCCTTGGCAGCAATCGATCCCCGCCAGGAACATGAATCAAGCTTGGAGATGGACCGTCCCGCCAAGTGAAACGAAAGCGCAGTTGCCAGTGAGTGCCTGTGCCTGTGCCTGTGCCTGCCTGCCTGCCTGCCTGCCTGCATGATATCCTCTACCTGGTCAATGCCAGTGCCAAGAACGGCGGCGAGAAGCTTCAAAGGGGAGCTTGGCCTAGCAGTTGCTTCTGCCACTAGCACATGAGCATAATTGTGAAGAACTGGCAGAGGGCTAAATCATCGACACCGCTACTATGTAGACACCGCTATGTTGAAGCTGCCATTTCCGCGCCCGTGCATCAACGGAATATGCCCGCTCGATATCTGCACCGTGCCGGCCTTGTTTTTTTTCCCAATCAGAATCGTGCCGCAGAATAGCAAGGCACTTTCTGGAATTCTGTGACTATGTCTCTCAGCCTGGCGACACTCTGGAGTAGTGTGACACCTCCAACAAATCTAGACGCGCATCCGCGTGCAGTATGCCGCTTCTTTGGGGAACAGTACGCCGACGCGGTCGAATCTAACGTCAAGCATACACACACTTTCTCGAGCTCCGGCACTATACTCATTCCTACTGGAAAGAATACAGATCTCCCCCGAACCTTGTCACATTTTGGCCCCAAAAGTAAAAAGCTCCTTACTAATGCCCAGCGCGCCGACTTGGACCTTCAATTGCCGACCACGTTCGGAGAAAGCAATCCATACTTAGTTACACAGAGGCACGCACCATGCATGCCGAAGCCAAAAGGCAGCGCAGCGGAAATCCGTGACTGTCTTCATGACCAGGCATTCGTTTGGCACCACGCGTGCTCTGCAAACCCCTTCGAGAAAAAAGCTTCCGTTCTGGCGCAGGAATCCCGGTCGACGATTTTGCTTCTCCTCCCCCTCCTCCCTCCGCTTGTCGGTGGACCGCTCGAAGACCTCTCCCAACCATCTCATCTTTGGCTGTCCTGTGACCTCATCCCAAATCGTGATCGGCCTCAATGATCAGTCTGAGTGGTCGAGGCCCTTTTTATCGAGTTGGGATATCTTGATCTGTCTTCTTCGGTGCATGCCCATACAGAGCTTGCATATTGCAAGTCGCTCAGCCAGCTTGCCACATTGCAGGATTGTGCATATACGTCCTCACAGCTTTTCCCATTTGCATCAGCGCTGACGCAGATGATCGGGAAAGGCTTGCGTCGAAACGAGTCTGAGCTGCTACCCTTCCGGCACCAGCCTCTTGAGATTTTTGACTGATCGTGTTGGAAGAAGGTGTTGTTGACACGTTGAAGCTCGAACAGTGGGGGCCCGGCATACATGGGCACCTGATTGATCGCACGCTGCAAAGCACGATCCCCTCTGGCATAGCGAAGACTCGCGACGCCCGCGCATCTGGCCTCTCGTAACCTCTCTCTCGTACTTACCTCGAAGTGTCGAATTTTTTTTTTATCCATCTGACTTCCTTCCCCAGCCTCGCGCACTCGTCACAACGCGTGAAAAAATTACCAGCCACTACGCAAATTCAATCAGAAGTCTTATCTACAATCCGTCCTATATATCATATTCTTATCGTAATATTACTTCAATCTCTATCTTAATATTAATAAGACAATCTACTAGTTTTATAATAATTAAAGCTATTCTTATAACTATATTTATTTTTTAAAAACCCCCTTCTTTTATTACTATTTACTATTTACTACTACTACTACTACTAGTAAAAAATATACTATAAAATTTAAATACTACTACTAGAAAAGAATTTTTTTTAACTAAGCTCGCTACTCTACTACTACTATACTACTACTAGCTAGAAAATCTTTGTTTAACTTTATTTTTTTTATAATTATTGTTTTTCTATAGTAGTTATAAAATATTATATAATAATAGTATTTCTTTCTTTCTTTAACTTTCTTTAATAATAATAATAATAATAATAATAATAATAATAATAATAATAATAATAATAATAATAATAATAATAATAAAGTTCTTCTTCTTCGTATACATAGGTCTGTCTTATAGCTCGAAGTTTTTAGGGGGGGTAGTAGGTTTAGAGGTCGAGTAATTCCCACCTAGTAGTATACTAAAAAACAGTTTCCGTTGTGGAAAAGAACTTAGAACTTACAATGCGTGGCGGCGGGATTCGAAACTCGGCAGGACAATCGAGGTAGAAGAGGCAAAAAAGGGGGTAATTGCTTGTTTATGAAAAGTGTCGGAGCTCTATGCATATCGTCATGCCTCATACAAACCTTGCCACAGCGAGGACTCATCAACACCATTGCCGTCATGGTCATCCTCGCATACTGCTTCCTATACAATATCCAAATCGTCATCCTCGCTATCGACAATCGGGCGTTTGGCTGCCTCACCAGGCAGAGATTCCCGACCAGGGACTTTGATTCCTTTGGCTTCGAGATCGAAGCGGGCTTTCTTCTTGGTTGGACTTTGGCTTCCTGAGCTTCTTATGCTGCTGTGCTGCGAACGGGAACGAACAAGATTTGTTCTGGATTGCCGCTCGACATTGAGTTGTACCTGACCGCGCTCGGGAGAGACGTGCCTGGTTTCCTTCGGCTGCAGGAGACCAGCTTTCTTCGCACCGCCCCAACCCATTGGCTCGGATGACTTGTGTTTCGAAGTAGCTGCTGTTTGATTGCTGGATGGGATCGAAAGAGCTCCAAGGCCGAAGTGCTTCTTGCGATCTTTGGCAGGTGAAAGATGCGCGGTTTCCGCCTTCTTGCCGAGCAGGCCAAGCTCAGCCGCTGACTTCTTCTCGAAAAGCGCCTTGCGTGCTTCTTCTGCTGCGTCAGTTCGGGAGGAAGTGGTGGTGGAAAATGTGGTGCTTGATGTCGTCTTCGTGTGCCTAGCACGTAGATACTCAGCTCCAACACCCTTCCCTTTGCCCAGGTCTTCGAGCTGTCTTTTGAGGTCTCGCTCTTTCTGTGCATCCGCAATCCGCTTCCTCGACGCCTCCTCTTCGGTCTTGGTGTCGTAGATGCGCTTGTTGTCATCGTCGAGTAGAGTCGCAGCGCTCTTGCCAGTGCCAGCGACATGGTACAGCTGCCCATATTCGCGATTGTAACTCCCGGGCATTTTCTTCTTCTTGAACTCGGCGTCCTTTGCTTTCTTGCTGTTAGCTCGAAAGTCCCGGTCTCCGTCATGGAACATGGTATTGACCTCCATTCGACCTTTTCGCGCCTTCTCGACTTGTAAGTTGATATGGAAGTCGCATGCCTCTGTCTTGCGCTTGTCGACCCATTGGCCGCACTGCTGGCCGTCCTTTTTGATGCTCACACAGTAGCCAAGATCACGTGCAACGCCCAACTCCATGACTGCGTCTTCGGAGCTGCCGAGCTTGAGAGAGAACCGTCCGCTGTGCTGACTACCTTTCGGGGGCATAATGGCTGGATTCAGAATAGCGAGTAACGTCCCGGGCGTCAGCTTCCAGAACTGATTGAAAGCGGTGCCGAATAAGAAGCAATCGATCTCCCATTTCAGGTCACACAGGTGCAGCACCATGAACTTGTTTCGTGGCGCCTCAATAATCTCTTTGGCCTGTTCGTTCGTCCGATGCGTCTCGGCGTGGTCAAATGGCGTGGACTTGGATGCGAGAACAGCATAGACGACATAGTCAGACTCGCAGTCGGGTGGCTCGTAGTCGGGTGCTTTGACTTCTTTAAGCAGTCGCGGAACGGTGTATATCTCCTTCCCTTCCATTTCTCTTGCGACCACGGCATGCGAGATATGTCGCTTGCTCAAGTGAATTTTCGAAAAAGGATCGTAGCCAGAGTCGGGATCCGGATTGGTGTCATCGATGTCCATAGTTTCGTCAAGATCACTCTCTGCATGACCGGTGCCTTCTGCATGTTCGTGTCCTGCATTGATTTTTGAACTCCCACGAGATTCTTTCTGACTGTCGCGTGCTGTCCGCAACGACCCAGATCTAGAAATGCCAGAACCTGTGCTCTCTGCTCTCGACTCCTGTGATCTGCCGGCAGATGAAGGTCGCGCATCATTGTCAGCCCTTGACCTCCGAGTGGCAGAAGCAGGAGTAGCTCTACTACTGCTGGAATCACTTCTGGCATGGCTGCTGAAACCTGAAGATCGTACCTGCTGCAGGCGATCGACCTTGGCCTGCCTCACTTCGTCCTTGAGCTTGCTCTCTGCCAGCCGCTCGCTGAAACTCTTCACTTTCGGTTGGTCCTCGGTCGCTGTGTGCAGTGAACGCGTCGAGTTTGAGCGCTTCACCTGACTGTCATCTCTCGCCCTCTTGAGAGACACTTCTGCGGCTTTGGGGTTGCTGGTCAGACCAAGTCTAGCTCTCGCGGGGGACACGGGGTCATGTAAAGTTCTCTGCTCTCTCGCAGGCGACAAGGGCACTTGCAGATTGGGAACAGGCAATGCCGACTCGTATAATGTCCGCGGACTGCCTGCTCTCGGTGCCCGCAAACTTGGTGTACTGTCGTGACTCGAGCGACACTCGCCCTTCTTCTTGGCGCTCTGCAGCTTCTTCAATCGTAGCTTGGCCTGGATCTCTTGTAGCTGAAGTTGCAGCGTCTCCTCGTCTTCTTCTTCCTCCTCCTCTCCTTCGCTGGGCATATTCGCAAGATCTTGCAGCTTTTGGTGCGAACTGCTCAAAGGTCGCCGTCTCGGACTCGGTGAAGGACTTCTGTCTTGCTCACTTCGGCTCTTGTAGTCTTGCCATTTTCGTCTGCCGCTTGGCGACGAGAGTAGAGCTTGAAAGGGTGATCTCGGCGGCCACTGGGTGTCGTTCTTGGAGGGCGAAGTTTGCGCGCGAGGAGATTCGCGAACCACCACCATTATTCCAACATACGGCCAAGATCTAACTTATCGATGTCGCACTATCATTGTCTGCTATTCCATGGGTATTGTTATTGTTTGGCGTAAGGAGGTCTGGGGGTCGGTGGTGGCCGTCGCACAGACAAGGATCCGTGGTAGTTCTACAAAGTGCCGTCGCGCCCAACGCGTGAACGACGACGCGTCTTCCGAGTTCTTGAGCTTTCATATTCTGCAGCCAACACCACAACCACCACAAATTGAAAATCTGTGCACCTTTGGATAGGCAGCATATATACCGGATCTTGGAATGGCGCAGACACGGACTGGAAAAGGCGCCACAAGCAAGACAGAAGAGACCACTTCCAACAAGCTGACATTGAAGAAGCTCGAGCCGAGCGTGGAAGCACCACCTCGGGTCTCTATATTGCCCAAAGAAGCCTCATCAGATGCGCGAATTGTGACGGTACCAAATCCTGCCACCCTTGCGCAGAGTCGGTACTTGGTCTGTCCTGAGAAAGGCATTTACGAGTTCACCAAAATTTTCGCACCAAAGAAGGACCGGAGGAGCTGGTTACTTGCACCACATCGCACCAAAAGGCTGCCGAATGAGCTGGCAGACGAGACCCCAGACGACAATGGCTATGTATTACAGGCTCCCGACATGATGGTTGCAACGCCTGTAGATCCACTATTTCTGGTCCTGCCTGCTCTTGTTGGAGATAGCAAGAATGCTGGACAAGAATTTCTGGCTCCGACCGATTTCATAGCCAAGCTTATCGAATCAGCCCCGCATATTGCACAAGTCCTGGAACCGAGTCAATTAGAAGGCATGTTTGCTGGTCGTATTGCAGCAGTGAGCGATTGCATGATCATGGGCGATGAGAAGATTTATGCTCTTGCCCTGCCAAAGCTTGTCAAGGAGCTTGTGTCCAAAGCCAAGCGGATGGTCGCCAGAGGTCTCCCAGCTAGCATGGAGCATCGATTCGTCAAGCAGGTCCTGGATGTGCCTGTGCTCAGCATCAAGCGAGAGGAGACCAGCATCAGCATCAGCAGTGCAGAAGGCCAGACTCCTGATACTGACAGTCAGGTCTCATCTGCGCTAGAGTCGCAGGAGTCGTCAGGTTCTGCAACGACCGTGTCCGGCGTGTCCACTGCAGCGACATCGATATCCGTCATGGATGAGAAGGAAGGCTCTGTGCCCTCACCAGAAATTACAGATCTGCTCCGGCTCCGGGTGGCACTCAATTTCATCTTGTCATCATACATCATCCCAAAGTTGCGCAAAAAATTGGAGCCTCTCATTGTAGATCTAGAGGTATCTGGGCAGGACTTCTCTCCTTTAGAAAAGCATCTAGAGAAGGTGACAAGACTCAAAAAAGAAGCACAGGCTCTTCGATCGCTCTCCGACAACATCTCGCGGAAACGTGCTAATGAGGACGACGACGAAGCTGCTGCGGCCAAGGCAGAGAAGAAGCGAAAGAAGGAAGAGGAGGAATCGAAGAAGAAAAGCATGTCGCTCGGCCTCAAAAAGCTGGCCAAGGCTGACACAAGCGGCATGAAGAAGATGAGCTCTTTCTTTACAAAGGCACCTGCCAAGAAATGAACGAGCCCGTCACGCTTTTTCAATTTTACATCGCATCTAGTCCCATACCATGTGCCTCTTCATCAACGGGGATGATGGCGGGAGCAATGAAGAGAGATCGGCTTGCAATGATGCAAGGCGGTGTACAAAAACAGGCTTGAAAAATGCTTGATGCTGGCCATAAGAAACGCGAACACGCGCACGCGCAAACGCCATCGGCGAGAAATGGTACGCAGGACAAACTTGATGACTCGCATGTTGATCACTTTCGTATTTGGGATACGAGTGGCCCATTGGGACAGTACTCTGGTTGCTGTACTGGGCTGGACCTTGATGAGAAGTCACACCGACAACCAGAGTCTGATTTGGCTTTAGGACGCGACGCGACGCGACATGGACATGGACTATCTCCTGCTCAGACCAGTAACATAGGGCATTGTTGTGCTACTACTAGCCACTACTAGCCACTATAGCTACAACAACATCCTTTGTCTTTAGTCTAGTCCGTTTATATTAGAGTCTAGTACGCGTATATCTAAAAAAACGATCTAAGTTTTTTAAAACTAAATAATAGAATAACTAGACTATATACTAAAAGTTAGATATAGTAAAGGCCTAGTTGGCTTAGGCTAGGCAACCTATATGAAAACCTCTTTTAAATCCTATTGTTTAGTCTAGGAAAGACTATATTCTAGAAAAAGATTAAATTTTAAAATATTCTTTATATACTTAAAAATATAATAGAAATAGTCTAGTAAGAAATAGGATTTCTATATCTCTATACTATAGCTATAGCAATATACTCGCTATATTATAGTATATATAGTCCTATTTAAAATTTCTATTTAGTTTTAAAATAGGATATAGATTATTAAGAACTAGTTTAGTAGTTACTTATAGAGACGAAACGAGAGCTAAACTACTATCTACTTAAGAAGCTAAAGGATCCTATAGAATATTAGATAGATCTAGTACGAGATACTAAAATTAACCTATAATATAGATACTTTACTTATAGCTTTACGTCCTTTTATATAGAAATAGATAAAGCTTAGTAAATAGTAAATTACTATTTAGTATTATAAATACTATTACTATTAATATTTACTATAGTCTTTTAAGAATCGTAAATTTAAAATAATAGATAGTAAATAGTAGGATAGTTACATAGTAGTAGTAATAATAATAGTAGAATAGTAATTACTATTTTACTACTAGTAGCGATCCTTAGTATACTAGTATATGAGTAGTCTTATAGAAAATAGTAAAATAGTAACTACTAGTAGTAGCGACTACTTCTATTACTATATAAATTTTTTTTAAAAAAAATAGTAATAGTAATCTACTATTACTATCGTCAATTAAGCTTTACTATTTTACTTATACTTCCACTATCTCTGCTTACTAAGCTTTACCTATCTCTACTCCTATAGTCTACTAGTACGTGCTGTAGTTCAAATCCTTAAGGGCCTACACAAATTCGACGTTATCTGTTCTCCGGCCACCAAAATCATAGAGACATTAGATGCTGCTTGTCTTACAATCCTACATTCGAATGCCCCTACAGACCGTGTACTGCGATTTGCTTCGAATATGCTCCGGTCGAGGCATCGGGCTCCGGCCCAGTGTCGCCCAGCTGCCAGGAACAGGGACTCCGGTTCTGGAGGTCATGAGGTACTCCGTCATCCGCGTTTGGTGCACAGTGATGGATGTCCAATCTTCAGAACAAGCTGGACTATGTCAGGAGTTCTAGTGCAGGTTGAACAGAACGGCATGCTTCTATCTACCCTTCCTCCAAATGTGGCTTGACGACGGGAAAGAAAAGACTCAATCGCTCCGATCTTCCAACAGCATGCATCGGTCCTCGCTACTGTAAAACGACTGCAGACGCTCGCCAGCACTGCAAGTATGCGATGACATTGCCGAACCAACCAACAGCAACTTGAACAAGCCATCAAGTGAAGCCTGAAGTCTTCGAACCAAGTTGCTTTGCTCTTTGGCAGAGCGCATTAGAGCATCTACTCAGATTGAATCGAAAACATTAGTCCGAGGAACAGGAAACGTCTAGACTTGACAGCTAGGCTCGGCAATTTCCGCGAAACTTGCATGTGATACAATACCATCGAATCTGCGGAGAAGTCTGCCAGCGTGAGCACAAAGGTGTGCTATTATAGCTGTCATAACTTCGTCCATTGCGTCCCCTATCCAAAGAGATTGCCAGCCAAGCAAGAAAATCGCCGACGGCGAGACAGCGCCAAGTCGAGAGAGTCGTCGCACTCCGGGCAAAAGATGCATGGCACAATGTGGTCAGATGATGCGAGCACCTGCACACAACATGGTTATCACCTACCGTACTTTGTGGCCTAGGACTTGCAATTGAGCTACTTTGAACACCGCCGTGATGCACCCTCCAATCCAACTCGGCCCTGGCGATACCAACAGGGCATTCGCGAAATGCGACTTCATTAAGAGCATATTCGTCGGATTTCTTGCGAGATGCTTTTGCGGCCTTCCATACCGCACTCCCACTCCATTTGCTTTGCCGAATCTGTCTGAATGAATTCGCGATGCTATCCCAACCAGGCCTCGAACACGTCTTCACTCTCCGCAACTACTTCACAAGAGAAAACATCATCCACATTGGCCCAATCCAAGGCGACAATGGTCCTCTACGAATGTGCTTTCCCCACGATGACGGATTTTTGAAAAGTGCAGACGGCACAGAAATTGCCAAAGTTTTGCCCGGAAGTGGAGATTGGGCGCTCGTAAATCCTTATTCCCCCTCTTCAGCTCCATCCCCTTTCACCTTTACTTATCATCCTCCCAGGTCGATACATCCCGCGGCATCGTGCATCTTGACGTTCGACTCAATCTTCGAACCACCACCGGAGGCCATTCGATTTTTATTACGTATCAGGGTGTGGGCAATCGTGATGAGAAGAGTAAGGATATGTTGCAGTTTTTACCTGATGCTAAGAGTACGGAGTTTGGAGATCATGAGTATTTCGCGAGTCCGGCTTTCGAGACGAGTGATCCGGATTTGAAGTGGGTGGAGAGTTCGGTATTTGTTGGGGAGGGGAGATGGGTCTGTGAGGAGGGGAGAGTGGCTGTTGAGTATAGGATCTGGAGAGTTAGGCCTAGTAAGTAGGCAGGTGGTTGGGTGAAGTCACGCGTCAAATGTCGTTCGAATAGGATAATCAGTGTTCCCGTTGCCAGCATTTTGACCCTATACACGTGCGATAGATGAAAGTAGTCAGGAAGCGCCTGAACAGGAGGTATGTCTCGTCCGTCGCGACCAGTCTGCGATGTTGAACCTTCCTTCCAGCTCTCGGTATCATTCGGAAGCTTGATGAAAGTCAAGAACCTACAGGTCTAGCGTGTCC
Source organism: Pseudocercospora musae (assembly GCA_001578225.1). Lineage (NCBI taxonomy): Eukaryota > Fungi > Ascomycota > Dothideomycetes > Mycosphaerellales > Mycosphaerellaceae > Pseudocercospora > Pseudocercospora musae. The sequence goes on along the minus strand of LFZO01000275.1, from coordinate 9,506 downwards.
TATGCGTTCGAGTCTGGGTGCACATATCAACTCCAACTCGGAGGAAGTTTTGATGAAAAATGCACAAATGCCAACCTTACACGCGCAGCCGAGCCACAAACCATCTGAGGCGCTCGAGAACAGCAACAGAACGGTCTCTGCACACTCCATGATGTCGAAAAAAGGAGATGTGCCGTTCCGTTAGTATCAGCCGATGCCCTTCACCTGTTTTTCTTCGAGGGCGTGAAGCTCAAGATTCCTTCACAATCTTTCAGGTCAAGTGGCACGCAATTCATGGTGCTAATACCGATGGCGAACAAAGCCTTACCTGCGGCTGAACATGCTGGCCTGAGTCTGACAATGGTAGAAAAGGCAGGCATATGAAGGCAAAGTAGCTAAATATGACAGCCGCGACGGGAACCTTGGTCGTTGGTCTAACCTGCCCAAACAGACTGATTAGCTTAGCAGGCCAAGTCGAGGGGCGGCGTAGCAACGGTCCCTGAGGTGCTCGCACGTTCCGTCCAAGATCATAAAGCGTCCTCGAGGCGACATATAGAGCTGTGTTGGCAGAACTGTAAGCTGTGATAATCAGAAAGATGGTGGTGGCGTCTGCGAGGCCCGGTATACCAGCGTTATGAGCAGCAATCACGAAACCACAGTTCGAAGAGATGCGCGTTACATTGCCGCAAAGACCAGTGCCGTTTGTAGGCGTACTCGGACGATATCCCGTCCACGTGATCGGATAAAGGCTCTGATCATCAGATGCAACATTGGTGGAGACCAGTCCGCCGGCAACGATGTAGGCAACTCCGATCCAAATTGGGAGCCAGACAGCGGAGAACTTGAGGGTCTTGTTAGCAGGAGGAAGCATCATCTCGTGATGGCTCGTGACTGCCAATCTCCATGCTTCCGCCATTGATCCCAGCTCCAGGCGGAGGGGCAGCTTTGGTGTAGAAACCCATTGGAGAGATAGGACGTGCTTGTCTACACTGTTGTTGGGCGCTCAGGACGCAGTTGAAAATCGAATATCTTGCACTGCATCCATGATGAGGAATCCGGGTCGCTTTTTACAGATCAGGTACACGCCTAAGTTTCATGCTGAAGCTTCAGAGGACAGAAAAGAAGGCAGCTCAGAACTACAGCGCTGCCTTTGCGGCGAGGTGAGAAGCATTGGGGGCCCTGTTTGGCTGCCCAAGCAGGTGAAATCGATCACAAGATCATACACGGAACCAAATGAGCCATATTGGCCCAAGTAGAACACCGTGTGTGCCTTCGTGGTCATGTCCTTCATGGCATAGGCAACAACTGAGCTATCTGCGCAGATTGCCACTTTGAGAATACTTGTTGGCGCGCTGCTGGGTGCGACCAAACGGAATTCCGCCCATGGACTGCGATCATACGCTAGTGGGAAGAGTCCTAAGCACCCGTGGTTGATGTCACTGTCAACAGCGCATAGTAAATCGTTACTCAAGCAGCTCGTTGTCCAATTGCGACCTTCTCCAAGTGGCTCAGCCCTCGTTGGGATTTGCGACCCGTGCATCACGAGTGGATCTGTTAGCGATGCAACAAAAATGCCGTTCTTCTGACCAAGAAATGCAATGAATGTGCCATTAGGCGAAGCTAAGCATCGTCTAGCACCAGCGCCGAGCTCGACCTGGAGCCTGATATCTGATGAGGTTCCACACCGCGAGGAAGTTGCGGTGCGAAATTCAGGTCTGCAATCGTATTTTCGAGACATATTGTGGTAGACGCCCTCGAAACGGTTGTGGTTATTCGCGAGATGGTCGAGGCAGTGTCTGAAGCAACAACCGATTTTCGCGGGACGACTGTAGATGCTCTAGAAATGGCCGAGGCCGGATTTGAAGAACCAACGGTTTTCCTAGAGATCGTATGTGTTCTCGACATTGGCTGGGCTCCAGTATGTCTTCTAATTATTTCAGGGGCAGTATCTTGATCAACGGGCGAAGGCAGCATGACCGGCTCAGATGCTCTTCGACTGTCAGGAACATGAACGGCTGCTACAGCTGGACTTCGTTCAGTCAACAAACTTTTGAGATCGACCTCTTCCAGATGTCTTTGGAGGCGCTGCACACTACAGCGCTCCGTCGGTTGCGCAACAAGGATATTGTCGCGGAGTAGGCGCGCAATCTGCTTGATCACGAAAAGATCAGGCTGATGCTGGTTCTGCTTCTCCAGTGTCTTCAGCCATTCCTCTACTGCAGGATTCAGGTATAAGCATTGGCGCCCTTCAATGCCCGGAATGACCACGTCGGTTTCCAAATACACTTCTTGCAGAACTGGGGTCGAGTGACGGTCACTGGTAGTGAAGAACCAAGCCATACCCGCCACTTTATTTTTAGCGTTCACACTCGCCCTCTGTTGAGCAAATGTTTCGACACCACAAGGTCCTTGCCGACCTCCGTAGATCCAAGCCATTACCATGGCCAAGATGCAGCCGAATGCCCATATGTCAACTGCCTCGGCTGGTCTTGGTCTGACCTGAAGCAATTCCGGAGCGCAGCATTCGCTGGTATCGGCGCGCTGTTCTGCATCGCGACTGAGGGCGGAGATGGCAAAGTCTGTGACCTTGAACACCATATTGTAATGGGGCTGAGCCATGTCAACGATTTCTTGATGTCGCGTAACCAAGATATTCGAGGGTTTCAGGTCGATGGGAAAAGACGAGATGTTGTCTTGCTTCGTGGACCCGCTGAAGGCAGACCGCAAGTAACGAATAGCATCAGCGACAGCAAATATCTCCTTAAATATGTGTTGTTTCCACCCTCGGTCTTTGCTGTGTCGTCGGTCATCCGCAATGTATTCACACAAGTCTCCGTACGGGGCTTGGTCCGAAATGATACTGAGCTCACCGCATTGGTCAATACTCGCAAAGGCGCGAACTATCCGGTCATGCTCGGTGGGGTTCTTGAGAAATGCTTCCATTGTCTCCCACTTGTCGTAGATGGCCGAACGAGTGGACTCAGAATTTATCGTCGTTATATTCTTCTTGGCCACATATTTGTCCTCCACGTGGGACCTGTCATTGCCATGAATGTCCTGTCGTGTAACTCGCACCTTGTGCACCATTTTTCGAGATTGTTCGTCGAGGTAATCAATCCCCACGAACGGCAGCATGTGTCGGGCCTCATCCAGATGTAACCGCTTGCCTCTTTGTAGAACGGCCGGACAGAACATGAATTGGCGATCCCAAAAGTTGTCTCTACTGTAGGCGCCAAAGTGAAGACGAATGTCCTCCGCATGAAGCGGAAGATCCCCATCACAGATCGAGTTGTCCCGATGCCTGCCAGGCAGACATAGCTTGAGAAATCCTTTCCATGCCTCGCCTTGAGGTTGCTCTCGAGTACTGAGCAAGATCGCAAGTAAGTTGGACCGCGCCTTGTCCAGCCTATCTACAGGATCGGTATCGATGGCCGTAACTGCAGCCCAAAAAAGCCGTGGGTGGTCATGAAGGGGATCGTTCTGAAACCTTCGGCAATGTGCATACAAAGATTTGACTAGACCGGGTTCCCGCTCGAACACACCTTGCGCTTCACCCCGCGGAAGAAATCCGCTCAAAGGACGGCCCTCTTGTCGACCCACGATGCGCTCGTCGATGAGTCCCATAAAGTGCTCACGGATGTCCTCAAATTGCTCGGTGCAGCCCGTCTGCTGAGACAATGTCTTCTTGCCATCTTTCGATGGGGAGCATTCGCCATTCTGGGACCAAAGCGGTGGTGGCCAGAGCTGGCTCGATTATCTTGTGCGAGGATTGTAGTAAATGTTCCCGCTGTTCATTGAGAAGGCATTTCCACCGTTTGTCGAGGTGCTTCCGCTGTTGATCGACGTATTTCCGCTGTTTATCGAAGTCGAGTCCCCGTTTTGCTGTCTTGCATTTCCCGAGGCGGAAACTCCACTGTAATCTCTCGCACTTCTGCCTCGATCCATGTCTCACAAACAGAAGGCATGTGTCGATGGTGTTGTATCCGTCATGCGTAGCTTGATCTCGAGCCTAAGCTCGCCTCAAGAGTGTAGATCTGGTTCCCAGACAGCGCGAAAGTTGACGCAGAGTAGCAGTTGCGCAGGCAAGCGCTCAGATGGCATGATACAGTAATCCACAGAAGATGCACCGGAGATTAAGCACTACTGCAGGGAGTCATGCGATTCCAACAGATTGACAACGCAGACGCATCATCGTGTGACCAGGTCGAGAAGCACCTTCAGCCCCAAATTAGCTCCCGTGCACGGGATGCAAGCTGTGAGGAGTAGTCTGTATTCTGCCAACAGCTCGATTAGCGAGGGTCCACCTCGGGTCCACCTCGCTAAACCTAATTTGATTTTCACATGCTTTCCGTAAATGAATATGATGTCACAAAGCTTGGCACCCACACCAAATAAGCGAGAATCCCAAACTACTCGATTTGTAATATACTATATACTATAACAATAGACGATATTAATAAGCTAGAACGCCTATAGCGACTATTCTTTAACCTTAATAAACCCTTCGAACTTTCGCTATTACGATAGGAAACGATGTAGGCTATTTTAAGTAATATATATATCCGTATAATTGTACTATAGATAGGAAAGAGCTTAGATTCTTATAGATAGTAAACTAAGAAGTAGTACTACGGTTATGTAGAACGACGACGCAATAGCAAGGATAAGAAGGACGATAGTGTATCTTCTAAAGAAGAAACCTTTACTAGATAGCGCTAGAAGCCCGGTTTTAAGCCTATAGAGCTATATAAAGTATCCTTTATAGTAACAATCTATCGAATAGAAGATGTTTAGTAAGAACCTATCTATATCTCGAGAGGCTAGTTTGAGGGCGACTATATATACGATTTGGACCTTCTCGATAGCCGTAAGTTAAACAAATACGTACGTAACCTAATTAAGACCGATATAAATAACTCTCTAAGAGCTAGGCATATTGTAGACCGTATTAGTAGCGTACTAAATAGATAACTCGGTAGAAGACGATTATTTAGTAGCCAAATAGCTTACTAAGATGCCTATAATCTAGGTCGTAGCTTACTATACTATAACCGCGATAAGAGATAGGTTATATAGTAATCAAGAGGCAATATTCTAGTATAGTTACAAGAGGCTTATAATAAGGCAATTGAGCTAGGCCTACACTTCTATAGCTTCGGAGTAATAATACGTAATAGTCTTCGAAGAGGCTTTATATTCGCTTCTTAAGAGGATATTAAACTTCTTCGCAAATACGGACGTATTATACTAATAGATAATACTATCGAGCTTAGGAAGGCCGATAGGCATAAATGGATTATATACTACAATAGAAGCTACAAGGAATAGTAGGGGCCAAAGTAGGAATAGCAAGTGTGTTATTATTATCTATAGGTTAGAGCTAAACCTAAAAGGTGTTAGCTTGGATTAGTCACGTAATAGTCATTATGTAATCTAGCCTACCTTAGCATCCCTTACTAGGTCACTAACTAGACTATATATTCCAACACTCCTACTTAGATTAGTTAGTCTACAAATCCTAATTCTAACTAATATAATCTAATAAGAACTTCAATTAGCTAATTAGGTATAATAGCTTCTAGATTAGTATAGTGTATCCAATCTACTAGGTTCAATTCCTAGATCTAGTGTTTCCTTACTTAGTAGATTTTGAATCCTCTAAGTAAGGACTTTTGTCCCTTTTAATGTTATACTAGCTACAATTGCCTAATGAATTCCTAAAACTATGGCCCTGTCTTTAGCTTAGTTAGGCTATTAGCTACTATCTCTTTTGTTAGAGTATATTCTACTACAATCTTTCTTTACTACTAAAGATTTCTAACCTTATTGAAACTAATATTAATATGTTTTAATCTCTTATAGGTATGAGCATCTTTAATAAGAGTCAAAGCTGCCTAGTTGTTACCTATAATCTGAATAGGCCTAATTTCATTTACTATATCAGAATTCCCTTTTATTAGTAGTTGAAATAAACATTCTCCTACTAACTATGCATAGTCTATCTCCTTTAGGAGTACTATAAGGAATTAAGATTGCTTTATATATACATTCATTACTATGTACTTAGCTTCTATAGTTAATATAGTAACTAACTTCTACTTCTTGCTTATCTAAGAAACTAGTAATCTATAGAGAAAGAAGATGCTTCTAAGGATCGAGACTCTATTAGCTTTATCTATTACATAATTAGAGTCTAAATATCCTATTAGCTTTCCTCTACCCCTCCTAAACATTAATCCTAGGCTTAGGAATGATCTTAGGTATCTAGCTAGTTTCCTAAGTACTTTTAAATGTCTCTTAGATAGATCTAATACATATGATCTAAGTCTTCTAAGTGTAAAAGTAATGTTAGGTCTTGTTATAGTTATTAGCTACATCTATGTACTATTCTAGCTCTAATACTTAGTCTTATTATACCTTTCTTTATCTAAGTTAGATTTCCTTAGACTTTCATAGCTGTTAAGTAGTGATAAGGTTAGGTAGGCCATTTCCTTAGTTATTCCAAACTTTGTAAGGTTTTCCTAGATGTAGTGTTCTTAGTTAAGCTTTAGAGTACTATTAGGTCTATCTCTAGTAAGCTTTATTCTAAGAATCTTGGTTAGTTTACCTAGATCTTTGATCTTAAACACCTTGCCTAGTTCCCTCTTAAACTAAAGAACATCTTCTAGCTTTAGTACTATAATAGGAATGTTATCTACATAGGTAAGAACCATTAGGTTCCTTCCTCTATAGATAAGCAAACATAGGTCTACCTCTAACTAGTAGAATCCCATTTCCTTTAGCTTTAAGACATATAGCTTGTTCTAGTCTCTTACTACTTATTTTAGGCTATATAAGCTCCTTAGGATTTTTAGAGCTATGCCTTGTAGGATTTCTACACCTAGTAGTAGGATTATGTAGATGTCTTCTTATAGGGTACTTTTAGTAAATACATTGTTTACATCTACTTAGTATAGCTCTAGATCCTTTTTATATATAGTAGCTATAAACACTCTAAGTGTATTATGCCTAACTATTAGTACAAATGTCTCCTAGAAATCTATCCTAAATTTCTAAGAAAACCCCCTTACTACTAGTCTTGCTTTGAACTTGTTAATTGCTCTACTAATTAGTCTCTTTACATTAAACACCCATTTTGAAGTAACTAGGTTTACTCCTTTTAGTAGAACTACCTAATC